>MU795372.1:0-26290 GCA_027886305.1 Lentinula aff. lateritia | reverse complement strand
GATATTTATAACCTTTAATCGATGAGGGAATTGTTCTTTTGCTCAGAATTTTCACGTCATTAGAATAATGCTCAAATGATGTATTCCACGCAGTGATAATAACTTGAGTCACACGCCTTAACCACTCGGCCATCTTGCCGTCGATGCGCTGCCCGAAAAGAGGTACTCATACCCATCATGTCATTGATGTACAAAACAAAAATGCAATCCTTCCCCCCCCCCTCCCGGATCTTTCAGGTATTTTCAAATTGCACTCAGTGTAAGTATATATATATATATATAACCTATATACAAGAAATCGAGCGAGCTTTAAGTGAGTTTTGCAGTAACACAAGTGTGTTTAAGCAGGAGGACAGAATGTGATAGTGTAATCCGCGTTGAGGGAGTCGGCGCAAGTCCAGAGCGCGCTTTCGCTGGACTCGTCGTAGGCGTAGGCGTACGCGTCGGGGCATGCGTCCTCTGTTTGAGAGAGGAAGAGGAAGAGGAAGAGGAAGAAAGGGTTATTTATCAGCAATCTAGCCCTCTTTTTGGAAAACACACAAACATGTACGCACTGAAATAACTATAATATTCAACCCCAGACACCGGGCACGTCGCCGGGGTATCGTATTGGCCCGAACAGCAGTTGGGGGAGTTTTCTGTGGTTGGCGTTCAGCGAAGAGTAGATAGGGTGTCGAGCAGATAGATAGTCAAGCGGGTTAGGTTAGTTGAGTTCGTGGATTTCTTGGACATGGAGACGGAAAAGCGAGCGCCGAAAAGGAGGTAGTCGACTTACGTTGGTCACCGTCGAGATTCGCGTCCTACAGTGAATGAAATGAAAAAAAAAAAAGTTGGTATCAATTTATTTGGTTCTGAACCAAAGGGAGGGAGGAAGAAGTAGAGTACTCACACAAGCGGACTTGCATCCCACAGGAAACCCGGTAGAGTCGAAAGGACCAGCAAGTGGGGCCGGGCCTGAAACAAAATGTATATCAATAATCACGTCCATGAGATAAATCCGGGGAACGAAATCATAAAACACGCACAATCGGGACCAAGGTCGACTGCACAGACGGGCGCAGGGCAGTTCACGTTGTTGGTGATGCTAGACGGACGAGCACACAAAGACATAAGTAAACGCAAGAAAAGGCCACCCAGGAATGAATGGATTGGGGTTGTACGCTGACGTCCGAAACGGATGTATGTACTAGTAGGGGTTTCTTCTTACCTTATGGGAAGATTGTATCCATCGACAAAGGAGACTTGCGGAATGTGTTTGAGTTGAGTCTGATGATTTGAATGAAGGGTCTATAGAATACGCACTATCGAAGTAGTCCAGGCCTCCGGCACCGGACAGAGTAAACTCTGCGAGTGAGGCTGGGGGAACACCCTAGAAAGTATGGTAATCGAAGGAAGCGAGGGAGGTATGATAAGGAGACAAAGCGAGAAAGGTGGAGAGGTACCAGTCAGTACGTGGTTATACCTCCAAAGAAACCAAACCCCAACGTACAGTACCAGTCGTAGGATCACAAACTAATCCTCCGTTGCATCCACCATCAAGACACGAGTTGGGTCCCGGGTTGACGCTGAAATCACAGTCTCTTCGGGCCTAAAGCATGTTCATCAACAGCTGTCACGCAAAAGTTCTACTATTCAATAACCCCACCCAAATACGACCAGCCTGCCAATTATTGGGAACGGAGAAACTGACGGCAGTGTAGGCATTCGCTGCCCAGCTACGTATCATTATCCACACGCGTGTTCATGATTGTTCGTGTCGTTATGTCGTGTATCACGTATGACCGAGTATGTCATGGAGTGAATATAGGAAAAACGGGTTGTAAGAATCATTGAACTTGGATCAGGGAATGGACCACTCGGAGAAAAGCTGGGTGATTTTGCTTACCCGGTGGTATAAGCAGGTGAGGCTGTTGCTTGGTTGACGCCGGTGAACATCTATAATTAGATATGGTTGTACCAGCACGAGAACAGCGAACATATGAGAAGACGGGAGAACGAGAAGAAGCAAGAAGCGACAAAGGAAGAGGAGTGGGCAGAATGACACATGAGCAAATTTTGAGTCCATTCGAACGCGAAGGCGTACCGCAGGCCTTTTCGAAAAGGAGAAGAGGAGCAGGAGCCCGTTAGCGCTGATATTTCTCTGGTGCCAATCTCAACAACAACAACTCACCAGATCGTGAAAGGACATCCGTTATAGACCTACAGGGAGCAACAATTCCGAACAATAGTCAGTATATGGTATACTTGACCATGCCAATGTCAAAAGCGTGGAGAACTCACAGTGAAAGTCCTAGCAGCATCAACGGTGGACACTAAACCAACCGAGACGAGAGAGGCAGCAACGGTGAACTTCATGGTTCAAAGCAGGTTGAAGATGATAGTTGACAGAAAGACAGAGAGGATACTCGAGAACGCCGGTAGAGGGAAAACTCCTTGCAGAAGTTGAACCCCCTCTTCTCGAGAGGCCTACCTTTTAAATCATGTTACCCAAACTTAGGTCCATCGAAATTCAAATCGAAAGAAGAGGACGTGCCATGCACCACCCCTGCTCGCTTTCATGCGGATGCGTGACCACTAACGGGATATTAACTTGAAAAACAAAGTGCACCTTGAGGTATACCGCATACGTGTCATCCCAAGTATATCACCTATATCCTCCTACATCATCTCCACCATGCCACATCATATATCATCAAGGTCCGGACCCGTCTTTTCTATTCCTCTCAGTTATTAAAAGCGACTTGCCGTTGCTGATCTGGGAAGGGGAACAAAAGAATCACAAGATGGAGCTGGAACCAGCCTGACGACCTAATCCAACCTTCGGCATTGTGGCATGTGTATAAGGGCGAAACAGTAGCAGATGATTCTTTAGCCCTCATGATCCAATTTTAGTTGCGCTAGAAAGAAAGCACTAGTCATTTATTATGGTGATGGACGAGGCTAGAAGGTTATGAGAGAAGCTGAAAGGTTAGGCTTTAACGCATGAGCGACGGCTGATGTAAAGACCGTCTATGCCTATTTTCATGTTTACGCTCTTCGGAACCTGGAGCTGTGGTACTGTTTATGGGTCGGATGGATCCAAGATCAGGAAAACATAAGCGGTTAGATGAAAGAGAAACCCAAATAAATGCAATCGTATGTAGTCGACGTCACCTTAAATATCACGTTCCAGTAATCCTTGTGTAAGTTCGAATTCCATACGCTGCAAGCCCGAGGTGGAGGAGGGTAAAGTTGATATTCAAAGAAAATGAACCAACCACTCAAATTCCACCCGGCTACCATCTGCTACTTCCTAATTACCACCGCTGTTGTCATTAGTAAATTCGTTCGGGATTCAAGACTGAATCTGCTGTTGCGATTGAGCTTTGGGGTTCCTACCAGGCAAATTTTATTTCCGTATCATGCGTTTCGGAGAGTAACACAGGAGTCTGTAAACATACTGTTTACTAATACGCATATAGTCACATGTAGGTCACAGTATATATAGTGACTCTACTGGACAGACGACCTTACCGTCTTACCTCCATTTACTCATATCGAGTATCTTCCTGTACCTAGAGTACCTTCTCATATCGCTCCTCTTTTCAATCACAGTCAATTCCTATTATCTCGGTTCCCTCGTGAGTCCATCTAGTGTTGTCGGCGAGCATCGCCGGTTTCCACTTTTTTTTTAATACGAATCACACTTGATTGAGTTGGGCGAGTTCTCGCCTAACACATAAATCAATCTTCTTCTCTGATCCTGGATAATTTTTTTTGGGTTACGAATTCAAACTTCACGCCATTAAGTTCCACGACTGTGCCTTGTCACTCGTCCTTCGTATCTCGCATCTCGTACCTCATCCTGCATAATTTGCAACTCGTACCTCGTATATCGTCGTTTACCTCTTCGTCGTTCGCATCACACGTTTCGCTTCTCGACCACGTTTTCTATAGCTCGCATATAATCTTTTTTGCCCTTCGACGTGTTCTCCTTTGACAACTTAACAACAGATTGGCTAACATGCATTCTAAAGATTCTCACTCTTTGGCAACGCTGGCTGATAAAAGAACTCGAAAGGGTTTGCGCAGTGCAACGAGCACCGAAAATAGCAATATCGATCATACACTTCTGAACGAAAACTTCACATCTCAATCTCCCTCTCGTACCGAAAGATCACCTGTATCCTTGTCTCTCGAACCTTCACACATTCCACAGTCTAACGCTGTTTCTCCTGCCTCATCTCCTGCCTCATCCGACGACGACATCATGACCACTCGTCTCAATGAATCTGGTAATATTGAGCTCAGCTCAGGGAAATATGGCCCTCGCGTTAAAACGGCTGCTATCTTGTCTCCAGAAGATCTGGATGATTTGTACGAAGAGGCTCGCAGATATGCTAAAAGCCGTACTTCTGATTCCATTGAAAATGTTCGCGAGGTCATTGCGGAAGCGTTTCCAGCTCGCGTTCACCGTGACTGGTTCCGGTCGGAAAAAGTCTCTCATACTGCACTTGCTCTAGAGCTCAAGGACGAAGAGGATCCTTTGGCACCACCAACATTCCCTTTCCTCAATGTCCTTTGCCGCAAGTTCTGTGGTCATGATTGGGCTCAGGTACATGCTGCCCGACGCGATGAATTGCGTATGTCTGTCGGAGGTGTCGGTTGTTTCGACGAATACCTCTCACAAGTCGAAGGTTGCAATAACCATCTCAAAGGAGTAGGGAATTATTTCACCCCTCCGCAACTACTCACCATTCTTGCACGAGGAATTACCCCAACTCTCACTGCTATACTTTCTGAGCAGGGCGTCGTGGTTGACGAGGCCACTACATATAAGGCTTGGGTCACTTCTTGCCGTGATTTTGAAGTACGCTTCAAGGCTTGTCTCGCGGCTGCCGATCGTGGAGGTCGTCGTAATAATTTTGGCAACCTTAACCATTCTTCCACTACCTCCTCTTCCAATAGTTCTGTTCCGCCTCACAAACGAACTGCTACCAGTGATGCCGTTGGTCACCCGAATAAACGTTCGACAGGAGAAGGATCTTCTGCGACAGGTCCTTTCTACATGCGGGCATTTAGCAAAATGCCTGAGGCAATGCAGAAGGAGCAACGCGAACTCTTGAGTCGCATTAAAGCTTGCGTTAAGTGCCGAATGGCTTGGGGTACTTGTGCTTCCAATTTGGACAAATGTACGGGTGCTACCTTATCCGTTCCATGGCGCCCGCTCACAAATGAAATGGTCGACTGGGCTATTGCGGCTCACAAATCCACTGGCCGTCCGATTCTTTACAATGCTATTCTCAAACAGGCCGCTTCCTCTTTGTCTTCGTCTATAGTTGCTTCCATTCAAGGACCTCCACTTGACGATATCAGTGCTTATGTCGGCACCCAAGCTCCTGTAGCTGCGGCTATATATGGTGCAAGGCCTGTTGCACATGTCGCTCGGGGGACTGAGGTATATGGTTCCTATGCTGGTCCTTTGTTCCGGCGCGCTGCTTCTGTCTCTAGTCAATTCTCGGCTCGGGCTGTTGCGCCGATTGTGGGTCACCAACGCTTGACGCGCGATGACCAAGATGAGGAGATTGATTGGTCAGACGGCTCTTTTTCTCCATCTCCATCGTCGCGTCGCAAACAAAAGGCCTCGACCGGTACTGGCTCGAACGATGACCTTCCGGAACTCCCGGGAATTGGTTCGGTTGAAAACATTGATAATGTACGTTCTCAATCCATGCCTTTTGAGCTCCCACATTTTGTTTGGAACGCTGTCTTGCGTAGTACCACGGCCGAGTTTTCCCATACCCTGCTAATTGATGATGGTTGCCCCTCCGTCTTAATACGGTCTGATGTGGTGTCTGATTTAGGTTTGAAACAACGAACTCTTTATCAACCTCAAGCTATGTCTGTTGCAATGTCCGAAGGTTCTCCGCAAGTTTTTCACGCTACACACTTTTGCAAGTTGTCTTTAGATGACCCCTCTGGTGGTTGGTCTTCTCGTTGTGTCCGCGCTCTCGTAGTTCCTTCTCTTTGTTACCCTATGATTCTTGGCATTCCTTTCCTTGCACATAATTTTCTCGTTACAGATTACGCTGCCCGTACCGTGATTGACAAAACGTCGGGTTTTGACCTTATGAATCCTTCTGTTCCCTTGCCCCTTCCTGCACCTACAACCCCGAAACAACGTCGAGCCGCAATTGTGGCTATGTACGAGGACAGTTTTGAATTGAAGAAATCCGTTGTACTAGAATTACATGCATACTTTCGTGATCACCCAAGTCTACGTCGTTCAGACCCTGTTTCTCCTATTGATGTTATAGCTGCGATTCGCTCTCGCATTGAACACTTATCTCTTATTGAACGGTTGCAAAAACGTGGTGATGACATTAAAGATCAATATGCCGACGTCTTTGGTGATATACCACATTTCGATGAACTACCCTCGGATATTACATGTAACATCTCCTTGAAGGAGGCAGATTTCACAATGCAATCGCGTGGTTATGCATCGCCGAGGAAATATCGTGAAGCTTGGTCCGTTGTGATTGAAAAACATTTACAAGCAGGCCGCATCCGTCCCTCTTCCTCCCAATATTCGTCTCCCGCCTTTTTAGTGCCTAAGGCTGACCCTTCCGCTCTACCACGTTGGGTTAACGACTTCCGGAAACTGAACGCTAATACAGTACCTGACCGACACCCGTTGCCTCGTATTGATTTCATCCTGGCCGATTGCGCTAAAGGACGTATTTGGGGAAAAATGGATATGACAGATTCATTTTTCCAAAGCAAAATGAACCCAGCTTCTGTCCCCTTGGTGTCTGTTCAAACACCTTTAGGTCAATACGAGTGGCTTGTGATGCCACAAGGGCTACGGAACGCCCCAGCGATCCAACAGCGGCGTGTAACACAGGCTCTTCGAGAATACATTGGCAGGTTTTGTCACGTATACCTCGATGATATCATTATATGGTCTGAGAATGAGGACGAACATGCGCGTCATGTACAATTAATTTTGGAAGCTCTCCGTAAGGCTAAACTGTTTTGTAATCCTAAGAAGTGTGTATTCTTCCAGTTGGAAATTGATTTCCTGGGCCATCATATCTCTCAGCGGGGCGTCGAAGCCCAATCTTCTAAGTGTGAGGCTATCATTAATTATCCTAGGCCAACTTCTGCTTCCGAAGTGCGCCGCTTTTTGGGGATGGTCCGTTTCGTAGCAGGTTATCTTGTGAATTTGGCTGAACATACTCGGATTCTGACACCTCTTAACAAAAAAGGATTGTGATAAAGTATTTCCTGAGTGGAATCGAGAACACGAAAGTGCATTTGCTGCTATTAAGGAATTAGTTGTTAGCCGTGAGGTGCTTACGACCATCGACCACGACAATCCTGGTGACAACAACATTTTCCTTATAACTGATGCCAGTGATTGGCGACATGGCGCGGTTTTAATGTGGGGACCCACTCTTGAGACTGCTCGCCCAGTTGCATTTGATTCTGCACAATTCTCAGGCGCCGAGCTGAACTACCCTGTACACGAAAAAGAACTGCTGGCTATTGTCCGTTCATTGCGTAAATGGCGAACGGACTGTTTGGGAATGCATATACACGTTCTAACCGACCACCGTACACTTGAAAATTTTGAAACTCAAAAAGACTTAAGTCGACGTCAGCTCTGCTGGCAAGAGGACTTGAGCCAGTTTGATCTTGAAATTGCGTACATTCCTGGAGAAGACAACCCTGCTGCTGATGCCTTAAGTCGTATTCGAGCTGGTGCGTTACCCTCGGATACTCACACAAATTCGGGCGTTGTTTCGGAATCCAATGTCAACCTCTGGAAGTCGAATCCCTTTCTGTGCGCTTCGGTTCTGTCTCTTTCTGCCGACAAAGAATTTCTTGCCCAAATCAAGGCCGGTTATGCAACTGATCCTTTTGTAACAAAACTTATTGAAGGAGGCTTGCTTGTACCAAATGTCACTCGACAGAACGGTTTATGGTTTGTATCCGGCCGTCTGGTTATCCCTGCGTACTTATCATTGCGAGAAGACTTATTCCATCTCGCGCATGACACTTGTGGCCATTTTGGTGCTGATAAAACGTACGCAATGCTAGCAGATTCATACTATTGGCCTCACATGCGCCGTGATTTATACAAATATTATGTCCCTGGTTGCGAGGATTGTCAACGTAATAAAGGTCGGACTGCGAAAAATGGTAAAGGTCCCTTGCATCCATTGCCTGTTCCCGAGGGTCGTTGTGACAGTGTCGGGATGGATTTTATTGGTCCACTCCCCATGGATCAAGGCTATAATTGCATCCTCACCATGACCGACAGGTTGGGTTCTGATTTGAAAATCATTCCTACTACTATCGATATTACAGCGCCTGCGTTGGCCAAGCTGGTATTTGACCATTGGTATTGTGACAACGGTCTCCCTTTGGAGTGGATATCGGACCGTGACAAACTGTTTGTTTCCGAATTCTGGAGGGTGTTAAACAAGTTGACTGGGGTCAAGATTAAAATGTCTTCGTCTTTTCATCCCGAAACTGATGGGTCAAGTGAACGATCTAACAAGACTGTTAATCAAGCTATTCATTTCTATGTCGAAAGAAACCAAATGGGATGGGTAAATGCATTACCCAAGATCCGATTCGACATCATGAATTCTGTGAACTCTTCAACGGGTCTATCTATGTTTCAACTATGCTACGGTCGCTCCCCCCGCGTCATACCTCCCCTCGTTGTTCACCATGATGAGTCTATGGTCACGAAAAACCCTTCCCAGGATGCTGTCGAAGCTCGTGAATTTTTGAATGATGTTCGATTGACAGTACAGGAGGCGCGGGACAATCTGATGTTGGCTAAAGTGGTTCAGGCCTACCAGGCTGACAGAAACAGAGGCCCTTGCGAATTGTTCGAAGAAGGTGACCTCGTTATGCTCTCTACATACCACCGACGCGAGGTTTACAAAAAGGCCGGGGAGAAGAGGGCTGCTAAATTTTTTGCTCGCTTCGACGGCCCTTATGAAATCATTAAGGCGTTTCCTGAGACGTCCCATTACACGCTTGACATGCCAAATCACCCGAACGCGTTCCCGTCATTTTACGTTGACCAGTTAAAACGTTACGTCCCAAATGACCCTACCTTGTTCCCGGGTAGAGAGCGCCGTATACCACAACCAACTATCATCGATGGATACGAGGAATTCGATATCGACCGCATTTTGGACTCTCGTCGGCGGGGGAGGGGATGGCAGTTTTTGGTCCGATGGGTTGACCAAGCCCCTTCTGAGGACCGTTGGCTTTCTTATACTGCACTTCACGATTGTTCCGCCCTTGATGATTGGGTGCGAAATGGTGGCGACGGGCCTGAAGATCTGCTTACCTCTGTCGCCCTATGAAATCCCTAAACTATCCCTTAGGCCTTCTTTAATCCTTTCTTTTACTATAACATTTCTTTCTAATTTTTATTTTGCTACTTTTTTTTCCTTACTGCGATGCTTTTTTTTTTACTAACTTCCTTACCCTAACTTGTTTTTAACTGGGTGGAGATGTAAACATACTGTTTACTAATACGCATATAGTCACATGTAGGTCACAGTATATATAGTGACTCTACTGGACAGACGACCTTACCGTCTTACCTCCATTTACTCATATCGAGTATCTTCCTGTACCTAGAGTACCTTCTCATATCGCTCCTCTTTTCAATCACAGTCGATTCCTATTATCTCGGTTCCCTCGTGAGTCCATCTAGTGTTGTCGGCGAGCATCGCCGGTTTCCAGAGTCTTCCGAAATACATTGGTGAAGCATTTTACTCTAGACCTATCTCCTGAGCGTTTCCGTTTACTATAAGACCAAGAAACTGTATATGGATATTTCAGTACAATATGATATGTCCGCATGGAATGAATAGGCTACGGATTGCCTGACGACAACGAAAAACGACGTTCATGAAAATAGAGTTAGCATATGAAAACAGCTGAGTACAATGCGTAGTAGAAAGTCTATGGTGGGTGTATTATATCGAATGGTCTTTGATCGTAAGGCGTTGGAGGTACTATATCCAATGTACATTAAATACTGTTGCAGAGTGAACAGTTGAGGTGGAGAGCCGTCCGGAAGATGGCAGCTACAAAATACTTGTGAGAAAATCACAAAAAAAAGTTGGATGAGGTCCACTCACGTATAGCTATTAATGCTATAAAAATGACGAGGACAAGGATATAGATAGTACCATATTTGATAATCTGAGAACCAGTCGGCCATGAAGCATACAAACAAGAATACTGATCACTTACTATCCAACGACGTTGCCGTTTTTGCTTAATGGAGTATAACGGTGCCCGTATTTGCTTCGACGGACGTAGCCAAACTGAAAAACATGAGCTCAACGTTTCAAAAAACAAGGAACAACACATACATAGCAACGTGGCATGCACACGATCAAAGTAGGGGATCAGTACAGGAGGAGTCAGCATGAACAGCAGGACATGTCCGATAATTAAATCTGAGCTCCATAGGCAAAGTTCGATAATCTTGACCACAAATTCACGAGCGGGCTGAGACATAACGTGAGCTCCGAGCCCTCGCCCATACCATCTTCCAGTCCACCAGGCGCGATTCGTTTCGTCGTGCTTGAATTCTCGTGAAAGGAAAACGGCAATGAGAACTTTGTGGACCGCGCGTTGAATTGCAATGACGGTGATGAGACCAAGGACAGCATGTGAAACGTCCCAAAGTTCGAGGAACCACTAAGCATTGACAAAAAAGTTGGTGAACGTCACAATCTAAGTATAAGCGCTTACCAGGAACTCGAAGAATCCAATCATTCCTAGCGCACCGAGAGCATGAGCTATAAACGCCATCACAGATCCAAACATTGGGAAAAGCGGGTCCAACATTGGGCCGAGGAACAGAGAGACCAAGAAAAGTGTCAATAAAACAGCAGCATTCCAAACGATAGGTCCCAACGAGATAACGGCGATACGAATCAACGGTGAAGGCGGTTGAGTACCATTCACTGGGAAAGATTTCACGAACATGTACGCGATGACGAAAAGGATGGCCATCACAATGGGAAAGACGACTTCAGAGAAAAGGACGGCCCTCCAAGTCGCACGAGGCACGTCGCCAGAAAGTTTTTCTGAAGGATGTCCGAGCTTCTTCTTTTTGTAACCTGTAATCATTGTTCGCGACAAACGACAGTAACCAATCCAGGAGTTGATGTGTGAACGCGAATTGCCACGAGACATCCAACGAAGGAATTGCCTTCGGACAGAATGATTAGCGCGACGCAACGAAGATGGGATGAACCTTACCTATAATCAATCACGAAATCGGAGAAGACGAACTGATGAGGATTGAATAAGAAGGGCGACACACAGAGCGCAATGATAGACACCCAGAAGTAGATGATCCATGGTGTCCAAAGCGTAAGGGTGACATAAAGCAACATGATTAACGTTCGCATTCCCAGATAAATACTAGGACCAGCGAAACGGGAGTACAGTATGTTGAAGGTTATCCTGCTGGTTGCGAAACCACGTCCAGTCGCGATGTACCGTGCTCCTCCGAACGTTAAATTACTGAGGATTGAATGGGTGTAGATTTGGGTTGAGAACACTTCAAAAGCAGGGGACAATGAACCAAATTGCTTCGCCAATCGGAAAATGGCCTTCCATGTACCACGTTCAATGAGTTCTAAGAACAAGAAAAATAAGAAGTCGGTAGATGTATTTGTACACTATGAATGCAGGAACACTATAAACATACCTTGCAGGAAAAGAGGCAAAAATGAAATCATGAAAACCAAGAAGATACTGATGATACGGTGTTCGATCCATTGGAATACAGGGAACAGGTTGTAGCATCCCGTTTGACCACCAATAAGTTGACCGGAACTCGTGTACTCACAAACGGAGACAGAACTTGTTAAGGTTCCAATGAACACCACTAGCAAATGACAGTCAGTACTATGAGAGATGACCACAAGATTGACCTACTAGTCACAACAAATATTTGCACAGAGAGGATGACGAGCATATTGTTGATATGGAATCCGGGATGACCATAGTAAAACGTCAAAAAACGGTCGATGGGCAATTGAGTGCCTAAATAGTAATACTCTCGACTAAGCATCTGTTCACCCATACCCGTACCAATTTTGGTTTGGAAGTTTAGGATGGTACCAAAACCAAGATCACGCCCTTTTCCGCACTGGAAGTACTCGGTATGCTTGATACGTCCACCACGACCGAATGCGTTCATACCAGCGTAGATATCTTCGTTTAGATGTAAACCCTTCTGGGCCTTCGAAACCCCACCCCGAGTGTTCATGTATAAAGCATTAAGAAAATCGGGATGACCGTAATGAAGCTTTCCACCAATCCAAGCCATGGACCTGGCAAACAATGTACCGAATGTCTGTTCCTTACCAGCGGCAAGATCGCCGAGAATACCGATGTTTTCAGAAAAGATGTACTCGCGTGCACCAACAATGGCAACGGGAGCAGTTTTGAAATCCTTATGTCCCCATTGAGCGTACGGGCTTTGGCTAGACACACCACATTCTTCAAACTCGCCGAGAATATTCCTAATCTTCAGACATTCCTCGAGATAGTTGTCTTGATTGGCATCGATGAGCTGCAGATACTCACCGCGATAGAAGATGATGGCATGATTTTGGTTGTCCGATTTCCCATCGCCGAGAATAGGGTTTCCCGGCAATTCGACTCTGAATTTCGGCCGGCGTCTACTGGTATCCGCAATGAATTCGCTATGGCCATCAATAAGAGCAGAGAAGATTCGTGGATCGCCCCCTTCTTTTCTGGGGGGTTCTTCTTCCAAATATGCGATTTGAAGGTCCGGATAAGCACGAAGCAAGAACTCGGCATTCTCTTGCTCTTCCTTGTTGAACTTTGAATAACGCTGCATGGATACCACAAACTTGAACTTCCTGCGAGCCATGCGTTCGAGCTCACGCTCGAGTTTATCGGTGTTACCACCGAAAACCTGAACAACTTCAGGGTTTTCGACACGGTACATGAGTTTGATCGCTTTGGAATAATTCATCATGCCAGATACTGTGCGGTAAAGCGTTTGTGCACGGAGTGAAGCCCAGATACGAGTACGAAGGGTAAATTCAGGAGCGGCACTTTTGAAGCCGATGAAGTGGAAAGGAATATCATCCACCTTCGCCTGAGCCTTTTCATCGCCACTGAACGGGTTCGTTCCATTGAACATCGCGGACTCTTCAGCCAGGATCTTGGTGTCTTTAACGAAGTTCTCCCATTCGACGGGGTGAAGCTGTTTCAAATAATCCAGAACAGTTACACGCGACATTTTGTCTTCTTCACGAATGATTTCTCGGAGCGAGAATAAGATCTAAAAGACATCAGTTGTGCATCATGATCCATAAATAGGCACCACCTTTTCGCTGTAATGAGGAGTCAAGACTGTGAAAGTAGGCATTGCATCCACAGGCAGGGGTGAAGGCATCTCTGTGGTCATTGATTGGGCAAAGAACGAAATGCGACGTTCAGCTTCACTGCCAGGAGGGAAAAATTCGCCTTTGAATCCTTTGTCCCGCTGTGAAATGAAAAATGGAGGAGCTCGCAAACTTCGTTTTCCACCGTCCCCCGTTTCTACCTGATGATAGAGTAATTTCTGAACATGATCGATGGAGAGTAAGTGCTCGCGATACATGGAGATAATGATGGCGTTCCAAATTTGTGACACAAGGACCTAACATAGCAGACATGACATCGTATGCTTACAGCATATAAATAGCACTGAAATCTTACCTTTGGTTTATACTTTACTTCCATGTCCTGGCTTGCAAGCAGCTTCGAGTAAATCCGTTTTGGAAGTCTAGTGAAAATGTCTTCCCACGGTGTCCAGATACTCAAGCCCAAGAAGAAACTCCGTCCGATACTCATCACAGTGTTCCAGATGATATACCAGAGGAAAGTGTCGAGGAAAAATAGAACCAAGTCCATGAGATACATGATTGTCAAGGTGAAGGCAGCCTGGTTGGTGCAAAGACCGTTTCCAAAGTATTTGTCGGTGCATCCCTGTATCTTCATCCCGACCATGACACGAATCGGATCTCGGAACGAAAGAGTCAGATAAAAGTACGACTCAACGAACTTGCAACCGAAAACGAGGATCCATAAGACGAAGGACGCTAAACGGGGTCCGCTGGAGAGCGACGGGTACGACGCGGTGAAGGTTTGGCTGGCAAGATATTTTCGCGACTTTCCAGCAACGCGATCTCCGAACATGCGACCAGATGGCATGATGGAAAACAGCAAAACAGCCACCACGGAGATGAAGAATTGAACGATACCAAGAATAAGTGCTAGTTGACCAGCGGACCCGTTATGTACAGCGATGGCAATGTAAAATGTCGGCCCGCAGGTCAGTCCGAGGGTGACCAGAAGGAAGACAAGCCGACGAGTCAAGTGTGAAGTGTTGTTCCAAGTCGTGGGAATGTAGGAGAATTCGGCAAGAGTGGCAAGTATCATGATGATAGAGGCAACAGCACCTCCCAAAGCGACAGCACTCCAGGTCATCGCAGGAGTGGACACACCATTCACATCATAGATGGTGGGCGAGTTGAAGGAAGTGTAAAAGTAAAAGACCGAAACGTGAATGACCCATATACGATTGAAGTTGATCAAAAGATGACCGAATGAGCGTTTCTCGTAGTAAGTTTTGAAAAAGGCCCGATTCCAGTCAATACGGTCGAATTTCATGAATCGCTGAGAAGGCGCGAGATCGACAAGCCTCGTTTTGTCATCGAGGACGATTCTGGCAATGCCTTCAGGATACCAGAAGAGCTGATTTACGTCGTCGTATCCAATAATGTCTTGATGATCCCGCTCTCGCCGCACAAACTTTCCATCCTGCACTTCATATCCTTGGTCCCGAATAAACCTATATAACGGCTTCACAACTGCTCGTAGATATAAACCTTCCGGAACTGGTTCAATCCGATTCTGGCATTCAGGAGACCGGTAGTAATCGTCTGCACACTTAAAAATGAAGCAAAGACATTCTGGTACAAAGCGAACTTGAGCCGCTTCACCCCAACAGAGCAAGTATAACGCAATTTGGCGGAGACGGTCATACTGCGACATGTTGTTCATTGCCTGACGCCATCGCTCTAATGCAGTGGACAGTGACTTTTCATGAGGGGGCCGTTTGCCTCCACCACGTTTCGATTTCAAGCGGTTGAGTCCGGGGTTCTGAACTTGGCCAATTGCGTCGTCAAGGTCTAATTGTGCCGCGAAGTACCATTTGCGATAATTGGCGTTGTGACCACCAATGTAATCGGCATGAAGCGTGAGTAGAGCTTGATTTGGTGACATTCTAGAAGCTCTACTGTCGAGCAATTGCATGAGGAAGTCGAACTAGAAAAACGAAGGGTGAGAAAAATGAGAACGAAGAAGTTGATCAACTCACCATGTTGCGCATCGAATCCCGCTGAAAGCCGAACTTTTGAGTAAGATCCAAAAATATATCCTCAATTTCTTCCTTGGACAAGGGAATTTGACGGTCTGAGGACCATGCTGGATAAGAGTCACGGGCTCCAGGGGAGTAATCCACGATTGTTGGCGTGGATGTAAAGTCTGAGTTCATTCGAGGACCCAAAGACTCCGCTGAAGGGGCATACCGCTGACCATAAACGTCGCCGTCAGAATCAGGATCGTGAGGAGCTGCATATAGATGAGAAATTTGACAAAAAGGCAAAGAATTTGTGTTCTTACGATATGGGTCATAGGGGGTGTTCTGGTCATAATATGCTTGCTCGTGAAGCGGTCCACCGCTACCATCTGAGGTATATGTATCTCTTCTGTTGTCATCGACAGACTCATTGTCGTAGTACCGTTGTTGCGAGTGGGCTCCTTGCGTTGAGCTAAAAGGATCAAGATGATGAGCATCAACAGAAGGTGGTGAGGAGGAATGGTAGCCCTCTTGACTGCCGCGTCCAGGTCTGGCGGGCATTGATAGCGGTAGGGAAGAAAGGTTTAGACCGAATGACGCTAGCGAACCACGCCGTGTGTATCCTTGTGTACCGCATTTTCATTTTCCCACGCCTCACAACCTTTCACAAATCTAAAGCAACTTGAACTATTTCTGAAGCGTCTCCAAACTTCGGCCTGCCTTCTGTAAAAAGGCCGCAAGCGGCAGGCGTCAAGCACTTTAGTCTTGAGGTTCTGCAGGTCATCCGTGAAACATGTTGAGTGTGCCCCACAGCAGCTAGAGTCCCCATAGCAGGTTCTTACAAATTGCTCTGAATGCTCCCGGCTGCTTTCAGCGATAAGCCCCAGGTTTTGCAGATGGCACTTGGTTATACCTTTGAGTCCAACTCTGGTACACAATCAAACTATCATGCTCCCTACCCAATGAAATTTTCCCTCCCTCTTATGAATTCTGGCCTGTGAGACTAATATGTACTCCCCAGGTTTTAAAAATCCACCAAAGTACACATAGCTTGGATTTTTCTGCCTGAAATTCAGATATCAATTGAAATTGTCAAACATCGACAGATCCTGGATAGCACTGTCTAATAACCTGAAGTCTGTTGTGCTTTTAAAAAGTTGTTCAATGTTTGAACTTGATCGCAGGTGTGACAGCAATGTTCTTGATCTGAGGTGTACGTACCGCCCCTGCCTTTCTCGCCGATTAAGCAGGCAGTGTCTCCCCTGGACATCTACTGATACTATTCATGAGCTAACATAAATGCCACTCCTATGAATGTTTGAACACGCATGTACATTGGCATATGTTCACCAACTGTGAGGGGTGCCACCTCGAGGGACTCAAGGATCATCACCCTTGTCAGCCTAGGCCAATAAAATGTATCTGCCACAGTGCCACTTTTCATCCCCTATCCGAATCATCTTTGGTTCTCCGCGTAACATAGGAAGCCCCCAAATCTAATATGACAGATTAGCTAGTGCCCCAAGAATCGAAGCAAGCGGCGTCTGCGGAAACCGAAGCAAATCGCTCCCTCGATGCATATGTTCCTTGCCATGTCACAAACAACCGATATACAAAACATCTCATGTGGTCGCATCTTACAGACCTGGTCTAGGTACTGTACCGTCTTCTGGGCGTTATCTAAAGCTCCGCGAGCCATCAGGGCACTCCTCGTTTAGATGCCTGGTCGCATTTAGTGTCTGCTTCCTTTCCTTGTTCGAATCATCTCAAGGGGACTAAAGTGACAAAGGCTATAATACTACCCTCCAATCTTATCACCCCGTGTGTTACTTCTAAGTCGTTTCAGTTTCCGCATTTCAGATCAAGCTTTTCCTGGAACACGAACTTAAATATATCATCCCTCAGGATTTCTGTAAGCAAAGAGCAACTCAACTGCGTTGTTTCTTTCAGACTTCCAGTTTTGTGTTTCTGAACAACTTTTTTTTTCGAGCGTTCCTTCAGAGTTTTCTGGGTCTGCTGTGCTATCACCTTCGAGCAAGAGGACCCCGATGTTTTTTTGAATTCGAATAGTGGGGTCGAACTTCCGTATCGTTCAATTCTCATCCGCTCTACAGTTCATCGACATCGAAGACATTAAATAAGATTCTGTAAGTAGAACACAAATGCTGCTTTCCATTTGAGGACCTTCTCTTCGATCTTTTGCTTTTGGTGCCGCGATAGTTCTCTCCGTAAGTACTGTCGTAAACGTGTCCAGCCTTCCGGGTCATACGACCTGTGGCAAGGGACAGGTCACAGCAATGACTGCTCGATGAATGTTGCTGCAGATAGTAAACATCGGACGCTATTTCAGTCAAAGATTCAATAGGCTCGGACTAGTACGCACGACCGGTACATGGCGCACTCCCAGGATTTTGCGACGACCAAAGAACTGGAAGTCGGCCCGAGGCAAGCTTAATTTCCATCCGTCTCCGTGGGTGGTACCTACCCGATTAGGATATTGATCTATCCAGGAACTCAAAATGCTGGCTTTAAACAAGCTTCAGCCTTCAGTACTTTGTCCTGACTTTAGGCTTCTTACTATTACAGCCATTCACATCTTACACAACTCAAGCATTACTTATGCCGCTCTATGAAACTCGTCTCATTTCTTAAGAGCCACCACTTATCGTTTTCCCCTCAACCATGTACCCTGCCTCCCATAACCACCATCCTGGCGGCCCATCTCATGATCGCATCCAACATTCCACCTTTCGGCGTTCCGAAAACTCCAGCACCGCTTGTATTCCACCGCCTCAGCAGATGACTGATGTCGTCTATCCAACAGGAATCGGTTTATGTTCATTACCTATTCGGTTTGAGTGTGGCCAATTTGCTGGGAAAATCATTCGTAGTGAGCTGTGTGAAATTCAGAAAGCTGACCTTGGCCGAAAGTACGCGCCTTATTCTCTTCCTTATCCACTCATTATCAACGCCTGTAGGTATGCTCGCGTCGACCGGCGACCACTTGACCCACCACCTGTGGTCATATTAAAATTCTTTGAAGTCTTGGATGAAACAGCGCCAGACGGGGTGCGAGAGCTCACGTTCGAGTGAGTGAGTCGGTCACTTTTACATGCTTTAGCGGTCGCAATATGCTAGTCGTGTAGGGAGATTCAGATACTAGGATTGTTGTGTACCGTTGATCTCTTTCCCGTTATCGATGCCGTATCGCTGGGCTCACCTACAACAAAATCGGGTCAAAGAAAGTTCATTCCGTCCTCTTCCAGTACGACTACTTCAAGTCACTACAGTCCGATATCTTACGATTCTCATGGATACACTCCTGGATCATCTATTCAAGGTCTTCCGTTGACTACTTCTTCGGCATACCCCATGGGTAGTAGACGAGGAAGTCCCTCGCGAATGGCACACCCTAGTGATATCGTTCACTGGGTAGGACACATCCCAGTCACCGAGTCTTCTAAGATGACGGATGCGTTAGTTGGTGGGACTTTTGTTCAACCCCAATTTATAGATTACGAGGGGAGCAGAGCATTAATTTTTGTGTTTTCAGTAAGTGCAATTCAAGATCTCAGCTTTCTCATCAACATGCATACTTATGCATATTCTTCTTTCCCTGTGGCAAGGATCTCGCTGTCAAAAACGAGGGTACATTTCTACTCCGCTACCGCATGTTCGATCTATTTTCCAAGGCCGAAGGACATGAGGGCAGAGTTATTCAGGCAGAATGCTATGGCGGACCCTTCCGTGTGTATTCCACGAAGGAATTCCCTGGACTCAGAGCATCTACTGAACTCACGAAGGTTTGGCCCTTCTTTGTACTCAAGTCTCGACTTTATTCAAACTCCCCTCTTGATTTTTGTAGCTCATATCGCGATATGGTATCCGGCTTAATATCCGCGAAACTGAGCGGAAGCGGCGGACGAAAGACTCGCCTAGTTCACTGACCGAAAGTACTGCTGGGTCGCGTCGCGGGAAAAGAAAGCAGTCGTCTATCGATGATGACCATGGAGAATTTGGCACAGACCTTAAAGATTGAATGACACCACCTATGCTATGACCCAATGTACACAACGGTTTCAGGGCGTTGGAACTTCAAGTACCCCGTAATTCAGACGATTGTCAAAAAATTTTCTACTACTGCGCACCTTCTCATACTAGTGATTGTATTTATAGCTTTGACACTGTATTGCTTACTTTCTGTAAACCTAACACTTGGATACATGTACATATATTCACCACTGCTTTCCCATCAGTTGTCTGATATTATAAGTGTACAACGTTTATAATCTTGCGGCATACGCGCTTCAGGATACAAATGATTTTTGTGGCTCGAACGCTCATATCATATTTTTCCTTTGTTTCTGAGTAAATCTTCCTCCTCCCTCTGCAACTCTGCGTCGATTTTCGCACCTTTCGATGGCTCGTTCCCATTCATCTGGGCTGGTTTCAAAGGGTCTGTTACAGTATCTTTAATTTTGTTACTTGTGTTGTCAAGCCCATGTTCCTGCGCGGAAGCTAGACGGTTTCCGAGGCTGCGTTCGTCTCTACGAAGCAGAAGTGAGCGATGTGAGAAACGCGATAACATTGATTAAATTTTACTTTGAGTCGAGGTCATTGTGTGCGTTCTTGGGTGCGAATTCATATCTCTCTCTCGGATCGGCTTCTGATGCCTTATAAGTTCTATACAACGCATAGAAATCAACACATGTAAACCAATCTTAGAAGCAAAGAAACACACCTTTGCTCGTTGTCATTGTAGATCTGTGAATTGCCAACATTGGACTGCATGCTTCCAGACATGTCTATGAGATGATACTGAGAGTGTAGGAGTTCTGAGGAATAATGCAGGAGTCTGATCGTCGAAGCGCTTTTATATACTTTGCATTTTGGAGTGTACGCGTAGGATATGACGTCAAGCGCGCGCTTTCATTGACATCATTTAAATTTGATTTATCCAATGCCTTTCTGTTACTTTTATCGTCATGTAAATACATGGAGCTGATACGTTGACGCTCGAAATCTGAACAGGTAACAAAATTCTGACCGACATTTCTAATTTATTGTACTTCCACCAGGCGCTTCTCAGCTTCCTTGAAATTGATGACATTCCAAATGGCATTGAGATACTGAAAATTAGGTGAATATGTCAGTGAGCTGGTGAACGTGAGGGAACACACGACATACGTCTGGCTTCACATTCTTGTACTGTAAGTAGAAGGCCTATGAGGAGCGGTTCATATAGTCAACACCAACGCAGTCTTAAATCAATAGCAAGTGTCAACTTACGTGCTCCCAGATATCGATACCAATGAGTGGAGTGTGGGCTAGCAGGAAGGATGAATAACCCAACATAGTGGATATAGCATGGCATAACTCACAGAGGAGAGGGTCTTGATTCGCAGTGGTGACAATTTCCAACTTCTTCGTATCGGAATTGTAACCCTGATTATATAGCCTTCATGAGCAAGCGAGGTCAACCGATCCAGCAAGGACTACGCACAAGCCAGCCCCAACCACTTCCTTGGATAGCAGCCGTTTTTGCACTGAAAACTTTTTTGAAGTTATCGACAGAGCCAAAGTCACTCTCAATAGCGGTTTTGAGAGGTCCGTCGGTAAGCTTTCCTCCGTCTCCGCTCGCAGGTGCCAGGTTTTTCCAGAACAGGGTATGGTTTATGTGACCTATATCACGACATTTAACGGGCACATCGGAAGACAAAAGAATTGATCTCTCATACCTCCACCATTGAATTTCAGCGCTGCGTGCAAAGTAATTTGTTCTTTGACAGAAGGGGATTTGGCGTATAATTCTTCCGCTGCGTTTAATCCGTTGACATAAGTTTGATGATGCTTTTGGTGGTGAAGCGTCATGATTTCTTCTGAGATGAAGGGTTCGAGAGCCTATGTTATCAGAAAATAGTCAGTAATTTCTAAATTGCATGCCTTTGTACGTACATTGTAAGCATAGGGAAGCTCTGGGAGTGTATGAAGCAAGGCCGAAGCACTGGGAGCAGCGAAGGCACGGGCCGCACGTTTCGCCAGAGAGGGTCGTAAAGTAGTTCGAACAAGAGAGAACATGGTGGTAGATGAGAAAACGTTTATAATTGTGCTCGGAAGATAACGCGAGGCACGCAACTTCCTTCGTCATTACTGAAATGCGCTCACGTGTTGCGATTCCCATTTTGAGTATGTTCAACATCTTCGTGCAGAACTATGTAAATTGCTTCTACGTTTGGGCCCGAGCTTAAATGCTAGGATTCGTTTATAGAATATAGGCACAAGGTGCGCTCAAGTCATACGGATGGTTATCTCTCAAACTCACAATCCAAGACCAGACTACATCCAAATTCTATCGGCTACTATCGCAACAATGGCTAAGTTGGCCAAAAAGTCGAAATTAGATAGTGGCGTGCCTGCTAAACTGCCAATCAATGGCAATTATCCTACATCTCCCCTTATGTACTCATCGACAAGGAATATCGCAACACCTAGAGCTACCACTGTCTCATCATCCGAGGAACCAGGGAAACACATCTCCAATACCATGCAAATCGCATTAGCCTCAGCTACTTCATCCAGTGTATCTTATTCGTTGTCAACCTCTACATTGACCTCAGTTCCATCTCTTGACTCAAGCACATCCTCAAAGACGAAATCGCCGAATCTACACCCTCAATCCAGATCAGTTCATTATTGGGCCGCTCGTGCGTTGACGGCAGAAACTCTATTAGCGGCAGGGATGGAGCATTCCGAGAATTTGCAGAGTGTTACTGTTAGTCAAGAAACGAAGAGAGCTGTAAGTGGTCATTCAATTTTGATGACAGCTGTTTGATGTTGAACACATTGTGGACCTCAGACCGAAGTCGCACAGTTGACCAAGTTGTACGATGAAAGGTTGGCGAAGTTGGAGAAGTTATTAGTATGTGGCTCACCTCTTATCCCAGATCTTCTTCCTTCACGATTGCGATGACCATTTCTGTATTTAGGTCACTCTGCTTGGTGTCGTTTTCACGATCACCTTCCTAACCTTCTTCTCTCAACTTACGTTGATCCATGGAGGACGAAAAGATACTAGCACTCGGAGTCAGTGGGCACATTTTACAATTCCGATCTTGTCGCCGTTTGCGTCTGTCGTGAGTTTGAACAGATCTTTGCCCTCCATCATTCACCACTGACATGAAGTTTATGCTTTATGTAGGTAGAACACGAAGTCTCCGTCGTAGGATCAAAAACCATAGTCGGTCTTGGTCTCGTAATATCTGGTTTGGCGTATCTTCTTTTGCGGCATGATGGTCGAAATCGTCCATGAACAGATTGTCTTGTCAGATACAGTATTTTGATCCCTTGCTCCCTTCGGCTCGCAGTGAATCTCTGTATGTCAGCCAACATTCTTTTGACATAGTCGTCGACCTCATGACCTATAAGTGTCAATGATATCTTAGAATATGAACGTCGCGCCAGGGACTAGTCCCGCGAAGTTCTATGAGCCACTGCGATAAGAGGTAAACAATACCGAAGCACCAAATGTCAGAACACTACAATTTATCTATGAAGACAGGGGAAAGACGCTCAAGGCTGCACTGGCGAAAAAGCCCAATTCACTGCACAAAGATTCCTTCTTACTCTCGAAGAACCTAGGGCCGGGAGAAAGAGTACCATCGTAGCCCTCAGTAGGATTAACACGACGGATCCAGTCCATGCTCTCGTCAATAGATCGTCTCCCCAGACCCTGAACATTCCAGCATACGTTTCCCTTATGGTAGGGCCTTTCTCTCCTAAGTCTCCTCTTATAATAGATCGATCCGTATGAGGGTACTTCCTCAACCGACATTCGTTTGCGAGTTGCAGGAATTCCCGTCACCTTCGTAAAGGTTTCGATGGTGATCATTTTCGTCGCAATTGAGTTCTTGGCCCGAGGTTTTAGAAGGATGTAACGTACCCACCAGCCGATGTCCTTTAAACTAATGCGAGAGACATGCCCATCTCCAACGGGAAGAGCGAAAAACTACTGCGCTCTGCGAGCGGACCAAGGAGCACCTAAGGGAATGTCAAAATATAAGGACAGCTTGAAAAGGCTAAACATACACCCCCAAGGTTTTCAATGTATAGTCCAGTCGTTATGATGGACCACGTTAACGAGTCTCCGCTGGGGCTCGAATCTTGCGACCACAAAAATCGCTAACAATCCCTTTGCCATCTAGATAATATTTTCGATCGAATTTGCCAAATTATGGATGGTTGAAGGTCAGTGAACTCCGAATTCGTAATTCAGGAAGACCAACCTTGCTACCGTAATCTAGGTCACTCCAGATGAAGTGCCTCATCTGAGGGACGCGGTGTGCTTGTTCGAACATCTTGATAACAAGGTAGATCTGTTTCTGCTGGCCAACAGAATACGTGTCCGTATTCACAAAGATTCCATAACACCCTTCGAATGGGAAGGCGACAGTTCCTAAGTTTTTAAAGCTGCCTAACTACATGCTGAGCAGATATTTTCATGAAGTAGTATGAAAGCACGGACCTTGGAATAATTCTGCGCCTAAAGAGGCAAGGCCTTCCGCTTGTTTGCTCGTTGGATCTCGTGTAAGCACTCTTACAGAGTCATCAGAGGTAGACACACATGACCTTCCTTGGATGCCAGTACTACACCGATGATCAGCACTGGTGTCTTCGTAGGCATTGGAAGAGGGATAATGGGATTTTAGACTGGTATGCGTCGAACTCAAGAGATGTTTTATACACAGTCACTCAACACTGATAGCCGCTTTCTAATGCATATGCATAACTAAGCAAGCATACCACCTGCAATTGAGCACCGAAAGATTCTGAAGAAGTGAATTCATTTCGAATGTATGACAGAGAAAGAACAGGAACGAACCCAGTATAGGGCTTCGAAGTTTGAAGTACCAGGCAGAAAAGTCATACACACTGCGCCAGGATTTTACGCCTGGCTGGCTCCAACAAGCTTTGAGTTTGTGACGGAGCCGCTGTGACGCTGATCTACTGTAGTATTTATCATAATCTTATCTCATTGAAATAAACGCTAAGCACACGCGTAGGGTCGGGCTCAATGTCTCTTCCATCATCCTCTTCTATTTCTTCGTCCAATTCCGTCTCCCCGATTCCTTTAACAACGTTTCTGTTTCCACCGAATGATTCAACAACGTACCGCGATCTCATATTATTTGAAGAACGCCTTAAATCCAACGCAGCTAGCTTACAGAAGCGGAAACAGAGGTATCAGTGTGAGTGTTATGCTATCGTCACTCGAGTTATACTTATACCAACTTCCCTGGTCCGACAGTGTTCCTAGTCCAACTCTTTACCGTGATTACCTTTTTATTATATGAAGTCCTTGTCTCGCCCGAAGCATCACTGCTAGCCATACCCTACACATGGCTTCTTCAACGCCTTGGTCTCTTTCCCCTTGATCTCTCAAAGTTACAACGAGATTCGCATTCCTCAATTGGTCTGGAAATCCTGGCAGAAAAATTGGATTGGAATCTGGATAGCTGGAATAGATTGGATGAAGAACCAAGCCTGAGAAAAGCCACGATCCATCCCTACCTTACCACTGGTCTGTTATTTGTCAGCGTCACTACGCTGGTGCTATTCTTCGCCAGCGGTATGTACAGCGAGAAGATTGCCTATGCGAACAAGTAAGTTCCAGGTGCTCTATGGACATTCCTGTCTTCCGGAAATCTAGGCAATGTCCCTGTTCCACGCGTCTTATTTCTGTCGTACTGAATCCTGCGCTCAGATATGTTCCACATACCAACAAAGCCCTCCGATCGTTCAATATCTATCTCAATGTGCGAAAGCCGCCGCTGAGGTCGAAATTTCAATTCTGTTATTGGAACCCTCTTTCGTTACTATTCCCCCGACCTAGTTCGTTGACAACTACCTCAGATGTGTCGAATCATTCGACATCGACTACACAAGTGGGTTTGCGTAATTCAAGTCGCTCCAGTACACCCATCAGAGGACCTGGCTCTCGTACATACAGATCCTCCCGTTCGCCTTCTCCGACACCACATAATTCAACCCCCACTAAACGCTCCTCATCCAATTCTACATCTACCATGATTCCAATATCTCCCATTCCACCTACTCTCAACCCTCGTGGCGAATTGATCCTCTCCTCTCGCATCGATAGAGGCTTTCGAGAAAGTTATGACAGGTACCGGGCTGCTTTTGAGAGGAAGAGAGAGCTTAAAGAAAGAGAGGAACGTGCGGCCAGGTGGAGACACAAGTTCTGGGCCTGGGTGATGTTTTGGCGGCAACCTGAACCAGAACCCAAACATACTCGAACCGCTTCGCTTTTGAGGGGAAATAGCAGGGGTACACCGCCTGCTCTGAGGACCCCTCCAAGGACACCACCCCCCTCTTCACCAAGGGGGCGACATGATGCCAATGATTGTGAATGGAATATTTCTCCTTCTCGTGAAGGTCGTAAGGACAATGCGAATATGAGGGCGATGGCATTAGAACGGAGTACGAATCTCACAGAGAGTAATAAACAATACAAGCGGGACCGGTAATTATACATACATAATCTTATAGCCTAATTTCCTGCGAGTGCTTAGAGTCAGTTTGATGTCTAGAGTCGCCCTGACTTTACTAGTGTCAGATTTCTATATGCAGATAGATAGATAGATTGTTACACGGCCCCACCACGTTAATGGTCTGGTCCCCTAAACGGAACGGCCGGTCTCAATGAACGAACGACAGCGAGCGCAACCCACAAGGAGAAGGTAGACTGTCGCCCGGCCGTTGAGGCAGAGGAAATAGACAGAGGTACATGAGAGGGTAATAGAGTATATGTAATAGATAGTTAATTGTTCTCGTTAGAACTTTCGTCGTAGC
>MU795371.1:0-26302 GCA_027886305.1 Lentinula aff. lateritia | reverse complement strand
TATTGGTGAGTCCTTGTGCAGGATTTTAGCCCGCCTTCTTGTTCTTATCCACTTCCTACCCCCCATTGCCTTTCCTCTTGAACATGGAAGACTCCTGGGTAGCTGGCCGTCGCCTCGCAATCTCCGAACTCCTGAACAACAAAAGCCCACCGGTTCCCTGCCGTCGTCTTGCTATCTCGGATCTTCTGAATCTGGGGGATTCTCCACCACGTAGGCGTCGCCTCGCCATTTCTGAGCTTTTGAACCAGGAAACCGGAGTACCTCTGGTCCGCACTCTGATCCCAGAACTCTCGAACACAGAACCGGGCCCTCCATCAGGTCCCCAAGTTACTCCCTCCACGTTCTCGCAATCTCTCCCCTCCTTGACTTTGTCGTCCTCGGTCAACGTTGCCATTCAACGTCAACCTATCCACGCCAATTATAGGCTGAACCGCAAGACCACTCTTTCCTCGGTTTACCAATATTCTGTCGGGGCTGTGGTGGAATATCCAGATAGCGCAGTTACTGGAGTAGGTCATCTATTCGAAATGAATAGAGGGGGTGATTGGCATAGTCCTGTGCTGGATTTTGCTTACTCGCGTGGACAACCCTGTGGACAGGCTCGTGGAACATCAACTAGTTCTTTGCTTGTAAGTTCAACCACTGGTGAACAAGTTCCATGTATTTTACGACATTCTACCTGTACGTTGTTTACATGTATCGTTCCAAATTGTAAAGTTGTGTTCACATTGCAAAAAGGCCAAGGTGTCAAAGTATGCCAGTTCGCAGACATAGATCGTGAGAGCCACCATTTTGCTGCTAACCGCGAAGAGCTGCGGGACCGTTTACTCCGCACCAAAGAAGCTTGGAATGAGTTCACCTCCCCTTTGCGTTCAAGGTTTGAGAAAACTGTGGCATATCTGGCTGCTTTGACACGTTCGGGTTGCCCTCATAAGACATCCAACCCAGTCCCAGTCATTGGTGTGGATGGACCAAATGAAAATGAGAGGCGCACGATGCGTCGTGGTTATCCAGAGCTTTCGAACCGCTGTCCAGGAAGTATGAGGTATGGAGTTATGATAGATGGAACACCTTATATTAAGTAGGTATTCGATACTCTCAAGACAGTAAGACAAATCATAACGGAAACTTTACTTAGATGCGAATTTCATTCAAAAATGAATAGGGACCACTTTTTTGACCAAGCAGTGGGGAATGGGAGCTACGACACAGAATATATTGAAGCAGTACTGTCAAACGACCAAGAGGAGATATCACGCATCGAAAGTGAGGCTGAATCCATTGGTTATGGTCCAAAGACAGAGTGTAGCACCGTGGTGAATCGTAGCTCTCAGCGTCTTGTTTGTGGTGAGTTTGTGTTTACCCACTAGGCCCTTTTCATTCAAAAGTATTCATAGCTTGGAGCCATCGGGATGGTGAAGGCTCACTTAAGCAGCCAAAGTTGGAGCTGATGCCTTGCTCTTGCACCTTTCGCGAATTCATACCGGTGGAGGAATTCCGTGATGCCTGCCCTTATATTTTGATTATCAGCAAAGGCCCTCATTCTCATCCCGTTCCTTTTCCGGAAAAGACGCCGGTCTCTGTCAAGGTTGAACTAGATCAACTACTGCGGAAACTTGACCAAGACTTAGCAGATATTGCCCCTCGAAGTTTTCTCAGACACCCGGTTGTACAATCCTACCTTAGCACCAAGTTTCCTCTGCTCAAAAATCCCATGCTCAGCGATCTTCATATCTCTCTCTCAAACAGAAGCCATCTTAAAGTATATATTGAGAGTGCAAAGAGGAGTTGTTTCCCCGCTGGGACCGGTTGGAAGGGTAAGTGAACGCAATCAATTGCCAGTCATGGTTGGTCTTAAACTTGAAGCCTGAGTAAACTGACTCCGCATTTCAGGATTACTCTATGTCAAAGAAAGACAGGACTCAGAACTCCCTTGCGAGGAGCATTATATCCGAACCATGTTGGAACTGTCTACTTCCGAACAGTTAACCGACGAGGAGGACCTTATTGAAGACCAAGGAACGTCTTCGAAAGACCCTTTGAGAATAGTAATCTGCATGAGTAAGACTTCCGGTCGCAGATTTCTTGAAGCCCAATATCTTCAAAGTGATATTGCTTTCAAGCGAATAATTGGTTTTTATGAGTTTGAAGTAGCTTACTTAGACGAGTTCACCAACACCAGTAAGTGAGAAACCAGTACCATGTCACCTTGTTTTTAATGGACCCCTTCATGATAAGGCGTAACACTCTGCAGAGTATACCTTACAAAACAAACTGCCTTTGCACATCTCCAGGTGCTAAGAGAAGTGAACAAGCTACTTAAGAAAGACTTCGGGCAAGGTTTACGCTGGCGTCATATCCATGGTTTGACAATAAATGACTATGACAACCTGATTTTGAATTGGGTGGTTGATCAACATCGGGGGCAGGCAAAGGGTAGCATCTACTTCTGAATGGGGTTTTTGGTTGCTCTAACGCTACCAGCAACTAGGGATTGGTCTGTTTCTACAAGAGCTGTCCGCAGAACAGCCTAGGAAGCAAGATTTTCACCAGCCTCATCGCACTATCCAAGAACTTGGGCCATATGATCATTTGAGTAGATTTCTTACTCTATGTACTACTCACTATGTTCGGAATATTCGAAAGTGTCCGGTGTCCGAACAAGTCCGAAATATGATGAGGAGTCTATCTTGCATTGAACACCATGACTGGGATGGTACATTACAAGGTATTGTCACCTTTGGTGAAAAAGCAGGCCAGAGTAAGTTTTGGAATATGTTCTTCCATGATACGCTCAACTGACAACCTTAGATTGGTTGCTGGACAAGGAGAGTTCCAAGTTTGCTTTTCCCGCAATTTGTTGGGAGAAAAGCTTCATTCCTCTTGATATCTGGCAAGCCCGTTGTAGGGAATCTAATGTGGTGGAAGTGGTTCATGCGAATGTCAACCTGGAGGGGATCAATTGCAGCCTGGTGGGGGGTGTTATAAGGGGAAAACGATTTGACCTGATGAAGGAACGGGCTCTCAGAGTAAGAAATCACTTTGTTAATAGCTCCAAATCTTTACTGTTTTCCACAGGAAAGGGAGGAATTTGGAATCAGAGAATCCTACTCCTCTCATCACCGCTTTGAAAATGAGTTGAAAAACCTCAAGCGTCGAGGTCTGTCACCAATTCAATTCGCTATTGACTGATTTGTTTAAATAACGGAGTAGCCTGGAAGCGTCACAAATCTTTTGACCAAGATGACCGAAAAATTGAGGCCCACAATTGCAAGATCACCTTGCTTTTTGACAAATGGCAAGCTGCAAAACGTAACACCTCTTTGAGATTCTCTCAGGTTACTAACAGGAGGTCTACTGTTTTGATTGAGGCCTTTGAAAAGGCACAAGCTGTGGAGGGTAGAGCTCAGAGTAGATACCTGAAGCAGGTGAAGGTCGGGGAAGGATTTGGGGGGAAAGGCTCTGGCAAAGTTTCCATCCTCCTTCCAAGCTTGGATTAGTTGTAGCTTGGAATTATGTATTTCTTGAAATCAGAAAAAAACATCTCTAAATATACTGCGTGTTGAACTTGGAACACCGTTAAATGGACGGAGGAGATTGACAATACGTCACAATCACATGAGGTTCCATGTTGTGGCATTGTCACACTCGGGTCGGTTCCCTCCACAACCAACACCTGCGGGGATCTTCCCTCACTCTGCAGAGTGGCTTGAGGTCCACTTTGGAACTCGTCACTTGGGCAAGTACAAGCCTGGCACAGGATTCAAGTCTAGATTAGTGCCGCGTGCCAGGCGCCATTGTATGAGTCCCGCACAAGTGGTGCAGATCTGAAAAGCTCAAGAGCTCAAGCTCCGAGTGTTGCATCTGCCCATGTGTGCCTATTGAAGCCCGTGCATTGGCACTTTCCACAATCGACAAATGCGCAGTTCTGCCGGTTTGAACATGTGACGCCACTGCCACCACATTGTTGGCGCTCCTTTTGCCTCTTCACCTCTTCAACATCCAACCTCTGTGCCGCCCCTTTGTTTTTCCCTCCGACCTTCTGACCTTCGGACTTGCCCATAACTACCATGGGAGCTTCTCTCCGACGCTCTTCACGTCAGGCTATGAAGGCCCTCCTTAAAAGGTGCGCGTTAACACCTGTTCTTCTGAGATTGTACTCCCATGGTTGACTCAGGTTCCCAACTCTGGAGGAGCTCAAACTGGACCCCAGGGAAGTGGACGTCTGGGCGCCGCGCGAATTTCAGCTGGAGCAGCTGGGAATTCTTCGAAAAATATCACCCTTTCCAGGATTGCAAAATGTGGATCCGGACTTTGAAATTCTTCAAAGAATGTTCGAATCGACTTCCAGTATGCAAGAAGGCGACGACGGGCTCGCCCCCATTGCATCCTCGTCTCAATCGCAACCCGGGAACGTTCAGGAGTTGGAATGCTTTTTGTCGGACCTTTCGGAAGTTGAGGAGGACTCCGGGAAGAGTGAAAGGCCTGTTCTTGCAACAGATGCCAGGTGAGTGACTCACAATACACATCTCAAACCGCAAATTGAGGTGACCGGCCTCCAGAAAGTGCAGGCGAGCTTCCGTAGAACCACCGGATTTCTCATCCAGCAATTCCCATCACTCGAAACCTCGGACAGGCTCAAAATCGCGTCGCGCTGCAAAAAAGCTTGCCGGGGAAGGTTCAACTGCCCAGAAACGTAACTCATCGATTCCCTCGGTGTCATACTGCCAGCCGTGAGTCGTCGCAAGCCAAATAACAAACGTTATTCACGCTCACGCCTCTTAGCGATGGTTTCGTGCCCTCACCCATGCATTTCCATGCCGAGCATGCCCCCGCTCAACAGCATGTCAAATGGAAGAAGCAGTGCAAGCATCAGTACAACGTTTGGCGGAATTCGAAGAAACTCGGCACGAACCTTCAAGTCCACCAGGTCTCAGAGGGGTTTGACCTTGCGGTCGACTCACGCATCTCGAAACCGGCTTGGATGGGCCTGAAGCCTTCGAAAGACCTGAGGGAAGCTATCCACAAGGCAGTTGTTAACGTTAGCCCTACAGCAGCTCATTCTCTTCTGGAAGGGGTCACAAAAATCCCATACGCAGCATAAGTAACTGCGGTTTTACTTGTGGACGCTTTCTTTATTTCCCGCAGGCACCTTGCGGTTGCAGTATGTGACCTTAGCCACAGAATGATCCTGTACCGTTCGGAACTCACCCCCAACATCCTTTTCAACATTCTACCAAGAGTCAACGTCCAGGTCCATGAGTTTGTAAAAGACATAGTATACCCGTTCACAGAAAATGATATGCTGAAGAACTCTCGAGGTGATCACTGGTTCTCAATTGCGGGCCACGACCGTAACAACAAAAAGGTATATAATTCAAATGGCGTCATTTCCCATTCTCATCTCTCTACGTCCTCAACGTGAATGAAGGAGCCAAACACGACGGTCTTTCAGGAGGCAAACAAACTAGTAATTGCAAAACACTTTGGTCCTGACGAGATTTTCCGCATACTCACGTAAGCCCTACTCCCAATTCCACCTTCCTTTTTTTCTTTACCTTCATCAGAGAGTATGGATGTGGCATCCTTCGGGCTAGATTCCCGGCAGTAGTCGCAAGATATCAGGCCTCGATTGAGTACATGAAGGCAACCTTCGGCATACAGGCGCAATTTGGGTTGTTTTTCAATTTTTGTCTGAACGCTCCAAGAAAGGGAGTAGGCCGCGTTTTTTGTAAACCGCATGTGGATTGGAAAAACGTCGCCTTCGGGGTATGTATGATCTTTGTTTACGGTGAGCTTGGATTTTACATTACACCCCTTCCTTTGTCAACTTCCTTTTCAGGGCATTTCGATCACACAGAGAAATGCTGGTTGGTTATTTGGGAAGCTGGGATAGCACTTGAACTGCCTCCTGGTGTTTTTGTGTTTTATCCCTCCTCTCTATTCCTTCATTTCAACATCGATCTTAGCCGTACGTACTACTCTATCCTTGCGTTCTGTCCCATTCCTAAACAGTTCTAGATCTTCCTATTGTTACCACTCTCAATGGAGAGAAGCCTTCCAAACAAAACTCGAACCCCCTTTATTTCTGCGGCTGTGATTCTCATGAGGGGAACCAAGGATGGGCTGAGGCTGATGGGCGAGGTTCGATGGTATGGTTCAATCAAGCATCCATGTTCCAAACCTCGGAAACCGGCTTTAATAATTTGAAGGAAGCAAGGGAGGCTGGTGCAGATGATAAATGTGATATGCTGAGCTGGTTAGACTACCGTAATCTATTTCCCAAAAAAGAGTTTCAATAGGATTTGTCGATTGTATGGAATATATATACATTTTTTTCTCCCGATATGGAGATAAATCAACAATTACATACGTACGAAGAAGGGACTTCAAGAGGACAAAGACTGCGTTATTTTGGGGGGAGTAAACTACTTGTCAAAAGATGAAGAGTGACGAATTTGAAGCCGTACAGATTGCAAGAAGTAATAACATAACAAGCAAGATAAAACAAACTGAATTCAATCAGGAGATCCATGTAGTCAAGTCACGCATTTCTTGTGCTCTTGCAAATGCCTTGCATGACCTTCAAAAGAGCGGACAAGACCACAAGTCTTACATTGCCTCCATGCAGTGATAAGGTGGACCCAGGTGTCATGGGTAATGCCCGCAGGTGAATTCCAAGTCAGCCACGCAAGGCCTACCGGAGTGTTGACAACGTCTTCCCGCACCGGGGTTGTCCCGGCAGGCCATTTCCGGACTGGAATATCAGGAAGCGAGTCGAAGACCCCGCGGAGATTTGGAACTGTGAATTGAGAAAGTAGTAAGGTTCACCTGCTGTAATGACTTGGAGATGTCTTACCAGGCTCCAGTAACGGGGTGTTCTGACATCTCATATCATATTCAATATGTCGCTGATATCCTTCAAAGGAAAAATATGTGAGGCAAGAAGGACACTTATGGAAGCGTTTTCTGAGCTCTGCAAACTGCTCCAGGGTGATCCCAACCACTCCATTGAACATTAAGATCAGGGTGCCCACCGTTGATCCTCGAGAGTGTCCCATATGCCTCCAAGCAAGCTGAGAGGCACCAACCCCATGAAATTGTTTCAGGGCATCTGGCGTCTGGGAAATGCTTCGGACAGAGAACGCAGGGTGGAGATGTGGTTCCTCATGGTAAGTACCAAGTTCAGCTGCCTCAACTATGGTGGACATGAGGTCGGAATCTAACCACAAAGGAATTTATAGTAAGTGGTTGTGGAAGTTGAATAAAAGAAAGCCCATGCGAACCAGTGTTCTTGCGAGCCATGGCTTGCTCCTCTGTATACCAGGCCCTGGTTTTACCTCGAGAGGGACTGGGTATGGTGGCAGCTTTTAAGGCGCCTGGAGTTATAGAGAACAAGGGGCAGCCGTTTGGCGAGGAGTGCCAGTCATGGTCTTCACCTTCTGTTGGTAAGGCATGGAGAAGGTCGGTGTGGGAGTAGCATAAGTTATCTGTGTTGAACGTGGTGTCCTCAGTCGCTGTGAAGCGGAATTAGGGGTCAGAGAGGTTCAAAAGATCATTCAACACACCTAAGAAGCCATTTCCCAACTCCGTAAAGTCAGAGTCCTCTAAGATAGCTGTTCAAAGGTTAAGTCCATAGGTTAGAGAAAGGACTTGCCTTTGGTCAAATTCTTGGATACGCCTAGCTCCTTCTCAATGGACTTTTCCTCCAAAAAATCATCAACCTGCTCCATGAACTGTGCTGCCTGCAACTCCTGTCTTGCACGGAGACGTTGGTTTACATGGTGTATAGGTTCTAGAACAAAGCAAAAAGGGTTTTATCCCGTGAGGCAATGATAAGAAAAACTGGACTTATGAATTACACAATTATGGGTCTCTGAGACAAGGTAGCCGGTAACGCCTTTGTCAAGGTTGGGATCGTTGGAAGCTCTTCCGATGATTTTGAAGGTGTACCAAGATTTGGGGCGAAGGCCATTAAGCACGTGGTGGCAGTAGACGGGAGAAAGGGCCCCGCTTTGCAGGCGGGCCATGATGCGTTGTAGAGGCCAACATCGGATCTATGATGCAAAGTAATTAGATACTTGAAAGGAAAGGAGCATGCAAGAAAATCACCCCGTCCATGAAACATATTCTTGCTTATCTATGTCAAAAGTAGCAAGTAGCATTTTGTCCGTGAAATTGAAGTGCAGCTGCTCTGCATAAAACTCGCAGGATACCATGTCTGGATCGTAGACTGCGAATTGGTCATTTATGGGTTTTGTCGGGTCATAGCTGGCAGGCGGGAGTGAACGCCCTACAGTAGGGAGCAGTGTAACAGAAGAGGTGGTGAATTGGGTGGGTGGGGGAATTTGAGGTGGAAGACTGTGGCTACGGCGACGGGCGTTGCTGTATAGATGATGAGCGGGCATCGAGGTGGGAGAAAAGCGATAAGATGAGGAAGAAGAGCGAAACGGGGACATTGCTGGATGATGCTTTTCCCCTTGTAAACGCTTTTTTATAAAGGTGCAATGAAGAGACTCCGGCTTCTTACTCGAATTTTTTCCAAGTTCCACTAAGGTCTTTCTTGCCGGCAAATACATGTCTTCTGAGTAGGATGTCCTTGAAAATCGCTTGCTTGGACGCTTCCATCCTACGAAATCGCGCCTCGAAAACTGGAATGAGAACTGGATCTCTGGTTACCCATTGCCACTTTGCTTCTACCTTACTTCAAGCAAGACAAAGATTGACCGTTGTAGAATGATCGGACTATGAGACCCGTGGAAAGACCACAATAGGCATTGTCACGCTGGTTTTGTAAAATACTGGTTTATGAGGGTATAACCTTGATGTAGGGTTTATTTTGAAGATTACCAACCCGAAAGATACGGGATTATGCTGGGAGATTAGAATCGGACCGTTCCCGATGCTTCCTGATGGAATCGAAAGATACCAATCGACACTAGACTCCAAGAGGAGGGTTGAACGGAATTTACGAAATGACACTTTTCACCCCACATTTTTGCGAGAGAAGCGATGAGAGATGTGTGTAGACACGAGTTAATTGGCGCAGCGTCGGTTTCCTTTATGATCCCACGAGGTCACAGCCACATCCCAAAGGTAACCCTGCCGCAGTGCTCTGGCAGTGCCAGTGTCTACTTGCTGCGGGGTTGCAGGCTGGCGATGCGTCTGATGTCGTTTCCTTCCATCCTATTCCGTGGTGGCTAGCTATAGTATGTGCAAGTGCTCCCCATTGTTAATTTGTACATCGTTGGGCGGAGGTGCGACAGCACCGATATTTGCCATTTGCCAAGACGACTCAGCTAACACATCCATCGCTGACTTACTCTTTCTGCATTTGAACTGGAATCACGTCAAGTCAATACGCGTCACTCGGGCGTATTCAAAGTTCGAAAATGTGGTTTCATAGTGATGATGAGCTCAAAACGGAATCTCGGTCTATCTACTCGGTCTATCCCTAATGGATTGTGTTCTGCGTGCCCTGGCATCGTCGAAATCTGTCTACAATGCACTCCAGACGATATATGTACCGGAATTCAGCAATTCTAGATCCTATGACGAAAGCTCACTGGGAGATTTGGAGGAAAAAGTTATTGATACTGCGAAGAAACTACCATCGTCGATCTCACGATGACGGAATTAAACAATTTGGGCATTCATACCTCATGAACGGAATTATTCCAGCACCTCTTCTTCCACATCTTCTAAACCTTCATCCCCACCCTTATATGCATCCTCAAAGCACTTGGACCGCAGTGAAGAACCCACCATCTTGTTTTCACCCATCCTTAAATGTTCCTTCTGGGGAGAACGTTGCCATGTCCTCGTGCTTGGCTTAATTGTCTGCTGTCGTGAGCTTGGTAATTTGCTGCCCCGCTTTGTGGTTTTTCGTTTCTCGATGACAGGTTTCACAACTCCATTTCTCTAGATCTATGGAAAAGACTCTAGGCAGAGCTCACGAGTGGATGGATGTACAGGAACTACTTACTGGTGGTACTACCTTCTCTATCCTCAACATTATCGGTGTGTTTCAATCAGAAGTAACATATTCCGCGAATCATTTCCATAACATACATAGACAACACCGAAAATTCGGTCTCGGTCCAGCCCTTTCAACCGCACGGCTTTCGCATCTCCGAAAGGCCTTCAACAAGTGGTCACTTTCAGGACGTTGTAGTTGCAGATCAGAGGGTGATCTCATTCCTGGAATATTTCATCAAGGAAGACGAAAATGCTGTGGTTATGATCCCTCTTGTTCCCATTTTTCCGTCGACCGAGTTTTTGAAGCATTCCGTGCCAATTTCCAGTGAAAAGTATATGAAGCTCTACATAAAGCAGATACAATCTCCGGCGCCCAGTACCCCTCATCTGCCTCTGCCGCCCACTGTTCTTATAAATCCCAGTCTTGATTCATCAATGTTGCCTACACTCGAAGATTCGTCGCCAAACTCAAACCTACTATTCAATTCTTCAAAGTGATTCGGGATCTCCAATCTCTCTATCGACACTTAGGTCTCCTACCGCGATGCCAGCAAGGTCTGAGAATGGAAGCGATTAACGGAATCTCTGTGTCGTTTCATGAAGTGATCTTATGGTACGTTAGCTGAACTGGTCCTTACATCTGCATAGAAGACAATGTCAATTTTATTTTTACTGGAAGCCAGTCGGGCTGTACAAGCTGCACGAGCTGCATGGCTTAAACGGGAAGCTGAAGATTAGAAAATTCAAGACCGCAAGCGGCGCGAATCTCACCCTCGGATTGTCTTGGATTTCTTCGCATAACCTACCAGTTTTGATAGATACACGGCACTACCCAAAGGTGTGGTTCCAAGACGGAACAGCCGGTCTGGAGCCTTCTTGAGCTTTTACTTATACATATTGTGATCCTGCATCTATCTGTCGGTTTTGGCGTTTTTGTTCTCGTTGTTAATTCACAGCTGTATATAATTGTGCAGGTATGATTCAATCGTTTATGAAGGTATAAAGCAATACATTCAACTTCGCTCTGGCACAGTGTACAAACCGCACTACACAGGCTGCGAATTCGATTAATCGATCAAGACAAGTTTGATATTGTTCTCGTTCGTATAGTTGTAGGAATAGACATTTAGAGGGGGTATAGACTATGTATCGGAAGTCATGCCTGTAACCGCGACCGACGTATCGCTTCGTTCTGCTTCTAACCGCCTACAACCACAACATCCCTCGCTTTATCCGTTCGGACTTGCTTCTCTCTCACTCATTTGCCCTAGTCTCCCTGCACACAACACCTGCCCCGTAAAGAGCGGCCATGACCACATAGGTCTACGTGAGCCCTGTCTGAGCGATATGTTGTCGAATTATAGCTTCTCCGACTGTATCAAAAAAATAGTGTATACGTGAGTTTAGAGTTCAGTATGTTATGTCCGGCCGAGTTTCCATTGAATATAAACAACGAGTATGTAAAAACTGACCGTTTACTATGATATTCTGTGTGGCTTTGATGTCCTGTATGACAAAAACAGGAGAGAGGGTTAGAAAGGCGATTAGGCATAATCGGCGACATAATTTAACAAAACCTACCAGCATAGAGGTGAAATGCTGTGAAAAGGGAACGAAAGATTAATTCAAATTGGGTGAGATTCCCGCCCAAGTTAGACAAGAGGGATAGATCATATAAGGAATAATGGAACGGACCAGATATAAAGACCGATTCGACACATCCTTCTTCTTGTGAACCTGCATAAAGTGTGCTCGGAAGTAGCTTGCGACGTCGTCGTATTTGTTCGGGCGCGAGCCGTATGACTAGGTAGAACCCAAACGAACAAGGAGGGTAATTGAGTGAATCGCAGCAGTGTGAGAGGGAACGCTCACAGTAATACTGTTGGTCATGTACAAGTTTACCCAACGGCGATGCAGTAACAATGCAAAAACGAATCACGCAGTGACAGAAGTCAGAAGCAGTGAACCAAATACAACGAAAACGAATACGCAACTATTTTTGTACCCGGATACCGGCTTTGAGTTTAGCTTTCAGCAGATCCGTCTAGACAGGGAAAAAGACCATCAGTTCGTATCGAGGAGAGATGGAGTAACAGATGAGATACAAAGAAAGAGCCTGAGGAGAGGCGAATTCATACCCGGGAAGAATAAGGGATGTTGGAAGCTCCCGAATGGGAAGGAGAGACAGATACAGAGATCGTAAGGGGAAAAGTACCTTGTTCAGCATCAGCACCAAATGTGCCTTCTTCAACAACTTGTTCGAGCATATTGTCGTGAAAAGCTGCAACGAGTCATCGATCCTGAACAGAAGCAAGTCGAGGAGCACAGCGTCAGCCTGAGCTACAACTGAACAAAAGGCTGATAGGGTCAAACGGAAGACGTATGAAGAAAAAATAGAATGATAGATGAAGTGCAAGAATGATATACAGATATCAATTGGAAAATATAAAGAGAAGGATATTCGGAAATCGAAGGAAAGTGAAAACACAGGGAACACACTAATAGGGATATAATTACTCACCGATTCGTCCGAGGATCCTCTTCTAGATACTGGTCGAAGGCTGATATTGGTGCGAGAAATATTATGGCAGTCGCTAGCGACGGGGATGCGTCAGTTCCAACACCGTGTCCCAAAAAGAAGAATGGAACTTACCGTCTTCGAAGTAAGGAATCCATGCGTGCCGCTAAAATGGTCATACCACCCCAGGAGACAATTATTCAGCGCAATCGAAATACAGCATCGACAAACTCTCCACACACCTGACCACGCTGTAAGATGAATGAAAGGAAATGAAATGTGTTATTCGATCTTGCAGGAGAAGTTGCGATAATGGAAATAGACGACTTACAGCACCTCCGACATCGTATAGCCGCCAATCATACATCGTGCCACCCAGATTTATGGGAAACGAGTGCTCGATAACACCGAGCGTCTGTAACCGAACGTTCAGGACATCATCTGTTGAACCAGCAAGAACATCTGATCAGAAAAGCTCGACAAAACATAACCGGGGGGCGCCAAAAGGTAAAATGCAAAGTAAACGGTCGGTGATAAGAATGTGAAGAAATCGTCAATCACTGACGGTGCAAAACGAGGTGCCACAATTCCACGAAGGGAGTCAAAGAAACAAGTACGGTAAACGGGGTCACAAGTAACGCGGGACAGCAAAAATTTGAGAAACTGACCAAGATTAGGTAGATAATCGGGTTCCGCTATTCGCGCTACATTGTCCAAGAAGCTATAGGTTTACCAAATCGATGGGATGTACCGCCAGATGTAGCACCGGTAGAACCGGGAGGATGGATTGCGATGTCATCAAGAGTCGGACACAGGCCAGGCCGGTCGCAGCCAGATTGAGGGGAAGAAGAAACGAAAAACAAGTCATGAGCGACAGAACTCGGCACGCGAACACGAAGAAACTAGAGATAACTCACAAAGGAGCACTTTCCTCGAGCTTCAACTTCCTCTCTTGAATTAATTCCTTGACAGAACTATGAGCCCAAAGCGCTTGAATATCCTCTCGAGAGCTATCTAGAGCTTTCGCTGCCAGTCCTGCCACACCGACAACGCTTCCTCTTGCAGCCCGTGAGCCTGGATTGGATTGTAACAGTCCCTGCCATCCAGCCCGGACGAAGACACCAGTGAGCCCTCGGGAGAAGCTTACACCGCCTGAAAGCTCTGAAGCAAGTGAATCGTGCAGCGCAACGAGAGGCAACAGCCTTGTGCGTAGGACAGAAAGCGTTTCGAGTTCGTGAGCTGAGGGTCGGAAAACATGTTCTGTAGCCGCCGATGGTTGTTTAGACTTGTTGTGACGCCTGTTGGAGGAGGACGAAGGACCTGCGGAGGAAGGACCAGGCTCGTTGTACTCTGGATCCGATTCTACCCCACTATCTTCGCCTTCGGGTTGAGAAAGTTCATAGTCGATCTCCTCGAGCATTGTTTTGACAGCTCTAATAATGTTGAAGTGAACGACGGGTTTCCAGAACGGTCGTTCGCGGTCCAGAGATTGGGAAGCGTAATAAATTTGAAACTAGTGAAATTCAAATCCCGTTCATCGTCCGAAAGTAAATCAGCTGGGCATACCTGTTTCTGCAATGTAGACTTGCCACTCTCCGCTTGGCCCAAAAGCATTACTTTGACCTGTTTTCGTCGCGCGTCTCTTTGTTTCTGAGACTCTCTCTGTCAAAGGTACATTGATGAGAAACATGCGGTGAAATTTTTGAACGAGTGGACTGGCCCGTAATTCTTCGTCAATTAAGTTACTTATCCTCTGAGACTCCGCGTCGTAGAACCTATTTGGAGGTAACAGAACGCCGGAATCACCTTCTATAGACGCTGGTGCTGAGGAGGATCGTCCTTGAGCTATTGGGACTGCAGTGGGCATTTTCCCTTGATATTATTTTGTCCTTTCCTGGCTATAGTATACAAGTTTCGCGTATAAAGGGTGGGAGAGGAAGATGAAAGTTTTAGAGGAGGTAGGGAAATATGGCGGAGGTAGTTGAAGGAGTGTGACTATCAATACATTTTATAGTTAGCACAGGAACATTTTGATCTGGAGGAAGCAATGGACGAAATACAAAGTTCAATTTGAGAATGAGATGATCAAGGCTGTTCCACTCTGATGACCATCACTGTAAGAGGAGCGGCCGGGACTAAAGTTCCTATCGAGCTCAATGAGCATGACGGTTTCTAACAAGGATTTCGTAATCTCAAACACTTACATATTAAAACTCGAAACACTGCCTGATCTCGACTCGAGTCCTCCGTCCACTTTTCCCGGAAGAAGAGCCAAAAAGAAGGCAAATTCGGCTACGAGAAATCAACCATCTCAACTGCCAAAGCCAAGGTCTTGACACGCTCCATTCTTGATAGGCTTTTTTCGCTTTCCGAGTCGGAAGGGCTCTCATCCATGGAGATCAAGAACATCATAGCACGAAATCGCTGCCCTGGCTGAAATTTTCCTCAAACTCCTCTTGAGATTTAAGCTACTGGCATTTACGTAGCTCAGGCTTTGTTGTGAAGCCACAACGATCTTCGTCACGCACTACAAGCCACTGAACGATCCCTTCTAATATACACGATGATAACGATAAATAACAGACAAGACAAATTCTACAAGATAAAGTCCCTTGGTACCTGGTTCGTCATTCCCAGAGCCCAATCTGAAAATTCTAATTGCTCCAATCGTTTGATCCTCGCTCTGATATGATGCCAGTGTATGAGAGAAGCGTCAGAGTCCTCACTCTCTGTAGATTCTTCCCCTCCTTCTGACTCTTCTTTGTGGCTGGAAGATAAGGAAATCATCTGCAACCTCAATTCGTGGATCTTCTGCTCAAGCTCCATCTGTCGATCCGTTCGAGGTGGTGACAATCTACTTGGTCCCTTCTCGCCTTCCTCGATTGTGCTCACTAGGGTACTCCTACCATCATCGTCATCATCAACATTATCCCGATATGCACTCGAAGCTCCTGAGATTATGGCTGGCCGAGAGAATGTTTCTAACGGAGTCTTCTCGTTAGAATTATCTATGCTCGAATTCCTGGAAGACCCCATAGACCTCGATCGATGTACTGTGGCCCTAGGTCGAACAATAACTCCAAACTGGTCGGTCATAAATTCCGTTGCCTGCGTTTTCACCATCATATCTGCGTGGAACGATGTTGGTCGTGACGATGGATTCGAATATCGTTGATCTTGTCTATGGCGGTGGTGGCAGCGGCGGTACAAATTCCAGAGAAGAATCGCGATTAGAATAGAAACAACCAATCCAATTACACCGCCTATTATTCCCGGTATCTTGGATTTCTTAGGTATTTGCTCTGCGGAAAGCGGGGAAGGCAACGCAGTGCGGGCTGATGAAAAGTCCGTGGCTGATGAAGAGTCGTTCGACAATCCTCCACTACTGGTTGTAGTACTTCTTGCTCATGCACTCCGGGTTAATATGTGTCAAAAATGTTCACAGTAATTGTGAACTCACGAAGCACGTAGACTCGCAGTCTGAGAACTACATGTAACGGTTGCTCAGAAAAATTTCTATGAGATGTTACAGGATTCAACTCACGAATCAATCGATCTGGAACCAGTGGGTGTCTTCATTTGGGTACTTGTATAATCGCTATGTGAGCCTGAGCTTGTCATCAAAGCAATTTCGTAATCCACTCACACCCCCGGGTCGCTAGATGTTGCAACAACTGCAACAACTGACACTGTACCGATAGGAAACGGAAAAGTATTAACAGAAACTGGAGGGGTTCCGCTAAATGAGCGCAAGTTTGAATCCTTCACAGCAGTTGAATGCAGCTTGGCTCTGACCTCGAAATGTATTCAATGTACACAACATCTTCAGCGGCGCTACGCAAGCCATGTCAAACGTTTGTTGTTCGATGACTGGCTCTTATACGCACCTTAATGATGGCACAGTTAGGCTGAATCCTGCCCGATCTGGCTCAGCTGAAATGGGAAAGTAGCTGGTGATCATTGGAGTTGCAGTCACTAATGCACCATCTTCCGAGTTGGAAAAAACCACGCGGAAAGGAGGTGGGTTTCCTAACACTGTTGCTGTAATGACTTCGTTTGGGGTGACTGGACCGGTGATAGATTCAAAATTGAACAACGAATCGGTGGAACGCTCCCCGGAAGTGCTACCCATGTCCATACGCCGGTGAATTATCAGAGCAGACACAAGTTCATCGGCAGTATGCGCAACTAGTAATAACCTTTGCTGTTTCTTGAGCATGGAAGATGACTTTTTGTAGGTTACTGACCAGAGTGAAAGCGCGAACACTATCATTTGAAGGATGAATCGAAAGAGAGAGAGAAAGGCCTGAGATGGTAGTTCAAAGGGGATGAGTACCTCAACTGCAGAGCTTTCTCTCCCGCGATATATAATTCTCGAGATATGAATCAAACTAGATGGGAGACTGAAAGATGAAAGATGAATACAACGGTAGATTGATCCCATTCACCACCACATCTTCATCGCTGTACCTCCCGCTTGGCTGTCCTTCAATGACGCGGAAGCTACTAACTTGATACTGTGATGAGAGGTTGCACGGACAGCCACTAGAGGTCCATCATAAGGACGTAGCGACGAAAATGATGGACGGACCATATGCTGTTCACTGGATAGATAGGGCCTGATAGAGTTCATTATAGGAACGTAGAAAGTACCAATTACATATGTAAAATATGTTCAACTTTGCTGACGAAAAAACGGATAGCGAATGAACAGGATGACGACGATGGCATACACATAAACGGGTACAGCAGCAGCTAAAAAATTAGACCGAGATTTCATCCGTCAAGCCCAAAGCCCACTTTGACTCATGGAGTTTCTTCAACGTTTCCACCTTCCTGTAGATTTTCTTCATCTCCTCTTCTTTCTCCGACCCAATTGGAGAGGTATTCCCATTTCCCTGAAGGAACAACATCCTTGCCTGAAGCTGTTGAATCTCCTCCTCAATGGACATTTGTCTATCAGTCCGCGGACGAGGTGGAAGTACAGGAATGGGGAAGAGGAACCCGGTACCAGTACTTCCATTAGAAGAGGATAAGTTACTAAGCGAAATACTCGGTGTCTTTCTCTCTGTGTCTCGGGCTCGACGGACTGAACTCGTGCTCGTCACTGAGTCAGGTACGGTGCTGGAAACAGGTCGAGCGGCAGGAATTGGTGGAAGAATCAGAGGGGCATGTCGATCATGGATGTTCGAGACTGAATCTTGTGGTCTTAACGTATTTCTGCGAGCTGGAGGAAAAGAAGCAGACTCGGAAGAGTAATCGATCGAGTCCCTTTCTCTATCGCTGATATGCCATGTACTACCTTCCACCGTGTCTGGGACATAGTCACGAACCATCTTCGTTTGAGAAAATTCTATCGTCCGGCGACGTGTGCGATAACGAAGAAATAGAAGGATGACACCAATGAGAAAAAGAAGTACTACGGAACCTACAATGCTGCCAATGATAGCAGCAGTATCACCACGATTTTCGGGCACGTTCGACGCAGCAGAGGTGGTCATTTTTGTGGAATCATCTGAAGCCAGTGATCCGCTTGATGTTACAGATGTGATAGTGACCGTGACAAGCGGTGTCTTCGAGGACAAAGAGTTGTACATCATATCCCTATTCGTCCCCTTAGAACGGAAAGAAGATATAGGTCGTAGATAAACGTACTTTGACCTGTAAATCAAAGAGTTAGTTTTCTAGCAGGACTCACGATAAACCTAGCCACTCACCTAGACACAGTGTTAGTCGCAGAGCTAGGTTTGAGATGTCAGGATTTCATAATAGTAGAGGTAAACTTACAACTGACCTCTGGGATGAAGTCGCGATTAAAGTTGGATTGGGGAGCACTGTGATTTCAGTTGTGAAAAAGTTCTGATTATTCCTGAAGCTGGAAATTAGTCCAAGAAGCTGCATATACACTCGTTTACTGACTTTTCATCAATTGCAACAATCTCGAATAACCTATAAGAAAATTAGTTTGAACGTCCGTACATGATTTTGTATAGCATGCTGCTAGTCACCCCGCTCGGTTGAATACCATTTGGGACATTCCTTGGTTTTTCTGCGAGTTCATGATAGGTACTGTGGACTCAGTAGCAGGGCCTCGAGAACAATCTAGCTTGATCTTTCGCAAGACGAATTGCGAGTTGGGATCGTTCTTGTCACGTTGCCATTTTACCATTTGCGTATCAAGAGCAGCAGTAGGCTTGCCATCCGGCGGAAAGGAAATGGAAAGTGCCCAAGCAACTGAAAGCCATGAAATGATTGCACTAAGCGTAGGGATCAATATCCTGACGCAAAGCATATAGCGGGATAGACACACAAAAGAGTGAAACACATTCCGGCCTGCGGTGTAGAAGACAGAGAGAAGTGTAAAAGGAAAACAACAAAGGAGGATTCTGACCTCACGTACTGGTTCAATGGAAGAGAATAAGAAACGTGAACAAGATTGGTCGCCTTATGTCTCTCTTCATCGTTGTTGTCATCATGTGGGGAGGGTGATTGATGAACAAACCTTAGTAAGACAGCATTGTTACCCACAAACACTTTGATCAGCTCATATAGGTTCCGTCTCGGGAATCTAGTGAGACGACAATGGCGCTCGCATGACAATGAGAAGTGCGATCATGAGCCTTCTCGAACTCTTAGTAGATATGCAAGTCAGATGCCTCCTCTATCTGTTCTCTAGTATGTATATTCAAACTTCATTCAGAATATCCCAGAGTGGCCAGGATATGGGCCTAAACGGCTCGATCGCGAGTTGCCGTTCTGCCGATTCTGCCTAAATCGAACAGAAGTGTAGATAGAATTTTCTCAGAGACCGGAGGCTGAAGCGCTCAGGAATGTCAGGGCTGAGATTTCAATAAGTGCCTGAGGGGACAGGAAAATATCCTTAACCAGGTTGAACAGGTCGTATGGTCAACTTTCCCAGTCAATCGTGGTCCAATCAAGGTCGTAAGGTAGTGCCTTGCAATTGGAAGCGACAAGAGACGGGGGGGCATTCAGACGGTCATAGAAATTTAGACTCTGATCGCCAAGTGGTGCAAGTAGGACTTAGGTTGAGGATCATGATCATCATAAACAACCATTGCTCACTGTTTATAACATCCTTTAGCACCGCGCCCCACACAGCAGTCCCTGACTCTGAAAGTGAATATCTTGGTTGATTAACTTGAAAACTGTGAACTCTGAGCAGTGCACCGGAGACCCCAAAGGCACTGCACATTTGCCTCATTCTGAATCAGGCTGCAAAAGGCTGCAAACCAGTGTGCCGGAACCCCCAAAAGGCACTACACATTTGTGTCGCTAGACCACTACCATCACTAAAACTCGCGACGTTTGATTGCCATTTGGTGCTTACAGGGACCTCCTCCTTCAGAATTGGTGACCATTGCTTATCGAAATCTCGCCCACATCTGTTCACTGTCATGATCAACTTGAATTGTTGAGTCTGTCAGTCTTTGGAAACAATGGCGTTGCAAAGAGAGCTTTCTGTTGACGAAGATCGCAAAAATTAGCCATCAGATGTACGGAGAGTGACCTGAATTTGTGCGCTTTGTCAAGGGGCTATGGACCAGGAGATTTAATGAAGTGTGAGTAGACGTTGTGAGCGCTTATTACCTTTCCATCTAACGACGCCTCCGAGCTTTTTTGTTTTTGTTCGGCACTACTTAAAAAGGAAAGCTCCCCGCCCCAGCATCCGCACATCCGTATACATCCGCGGGTATTCCGACTCCGTAGGAGTTTCCGCGACAACAATTTAAGTTCCCGGTTCAGCCCTCTGCTTCGCTTTGCTCGCAACAAGTTCAGAACATATAGGAACATATGTAGTAAGAAAGCGGTTGTTAACTACTCCACAGAAGACATTTACTCTCTAATGACTTGGAGATACGCAGTATAGCCTTCGTCGTTAACATTGCCCTCCCCGGACTCATCGTAGTTCCAAACCAAAGTGCGTGATAGGCGCGCTCGTCAGCTCCGAACACGCCTTCGACAAAGTTTAGTTGTGTGGCGGGGAATTTATCCTATGATGAATCGGCCAATAATTCAGTGATCTTTGGATATGAGAACTCACGTCAAGGTCTGCATTTATGTACACCCAGTCTTGTTGATCCTGGTTTTTAAAACTTGTACACATCGCTTTTATCACCAGGAGAACTGTCACGGTTCAAGACAGGTGTATCGGATTTTGTCTGCGGAAAGTGCGTGGACGGGTTGGACCCCGCTCACTTATGTTGTGGCAGCAAATCGTGTAGCCTGCGAGTCCGCTTGCACGACGTGGAATATGCCTCGTTTGTCGTAATCAGAGGTCACTCCAAGTTCAGTCCACCCATGTACAGACATGCCCTCGAGCCGAAACAGATAACCTTTGAACACACCGCCATTGTACCTGCGGTAAACCTCGAAAGAAATTGTTTCCCCGACCGCAACACGCACGCACATCTTCGTCTTTATCAGCGTGGCATTTGTACTGCAAGATTGAACCGAGGATAAGGCAAACAGTACCAAGAAGCTGGTGCCACTGCAGATGAGGTCAGTAATTCGTCAGACAGTAAGATAGAACGTTCTACTCATTGGGGAATACTAGGGAAAGCCAAACAAGAGTTTACGAAAGCTCTAGACGGCCTAGAGAACAAAGGGAAGACTAAGTTGACAACTCGACGGTGAAGAAAAGTAGTCCGAATCCTTCACATGGTATGAATCTTAGTACTCGCGAAGTTCCACCTGCTTGTATTTAGGTTGTCGAGAGGAGTGAATATCGAGCAGAACCTGACGACATCCAATATTGCGTCAATGCAAGACCAATGATTTTGTGCCGGCTACGGGGATGAGAAGTTGGATCAAAAATCTCCACATGGCTGTTGTTATAATCGTCGGTGCATCGGTGGAAATTCTCATTATGGATACAAGATTTCATTGACATACATTTTCCCGCAGCTATTAACACCTTATCTACATCTTCGAACGCTCGTTTTATAGTTTCAAGGTACTGGGGACCACTTCAATCCAGTAACTACAGTCAAATTTTAGCCTAGCCTATGAGAAGATGATGACTCGTTTGGAAACTCACCCATCTGGGTCCAGAATGAATGCAATATGCCTCATTTTTCCGTCCTGTGGCCTCTTCTTGAATTGCACGCCGAGCTTCTCGAATCGTGCACAGGCCTCCTCCACGTCGTCCACGGTGATGGCAATGTGACCAAAGCCCTTACCAGGTTCGGAGTTACCGGAAGAATAACCAGCGAAGGATGCATCCGTCTCAGTCCCATGGTTGTGAGTTAATTCAAGTACGCCTGTTTAGGTCCAAAGATCATTGTACGAGGGACATATATGTAGACAATAGAGATTGGCGTGGATCGTAGGCAGGCATACGTGAGAGAAGGGTTTCCATATTTGAGTTCCGGGATAGCATTGGATGGTGAGGTTTGCTCGCAGTCACGAGCGAGAGAAATAGAGCTCACCTTCCCTTGCGAATCTCGCTTTGTCTTTCTCTTCTGCGGACATATCCTTGTAGTTCTGTCCTTGATCAAAAGTCAAGAAATACAGCGTGAAATCGCCCATATCCTTCTCTGTAGGCAATGAAAGTATCCAGAGCCCGTTGAATAGGGATCGACACGAAGATATCCGGGGTTCATGATCTCTTACTAGATAGAAGATCCATGCCGATAATCTACATAGGACGAGGAGCAGGTCGATAACTCGGGTCTTGATCAGTGTTCGAATTACACGTACCTCTGTATAAAACTTTACAGAGATATCCGGATCTCTGATACGAATCATTGTATGATTGAACTGCGAAGTGTTTTAATATTGTTATTTTTACTGGACATGAAGTCGCAGCTGGATGAACTCACCTGAAAGCTAGCTGTCTCTGCTGTTCGTGGCATTGTTGGTGGAAGAAAGAGAATAAAAAGTCTGCGATGTGAACTTTTTCAACATCCCTCCGAATTGGTGATATCATGGTGATTGTCCGGACCTCCGGACCGCAGTTTGTTTCTTGCTCGACGCGAAACTAGAATTTTCCGAAGCAAACACTGAAAGAAATATCCAGCAGAAGGCCCAGAAATTGACGCGTCTCGACATCTATGTAGCTCTGTCGGCAATGGAAAATGTTAAAAGAGGTTGCAAGTTACTATCAAATCGAAATTGGGATACCGCTTAAAGGTCAATCGAGTGCTGGGGGATTTAGGTAATGTCCTTATCTCTTGTTTTTTTCTTCTTTGCTCATCCGACTTCGAAAGTGCGACAGTTTGTACAACGAACACCGCAGATGCCAACTTGCATCCTTAACACTTGTTGCACTTTGTCGGAAGGCAAGGTACTCTCACAATACATAAACAAGGTCGGGGGTGCTGTATTATCCGGTACGCAGACTTGTTATACAGTCGATCCGTCTAACGCAATCAACAAAGTTGTATTACTTCCGCTGTCTTCGAGAAAAAGGTTAATAATACATTCGTTATCGAAGACTTCTACTTATCGCAAGTAAGAACCCCGTTTTCGAGTCAGAGAAATATTCGCGTGCTCTTCGACCGTTTGTTCATTCAATGTTCGTATGGACACACTTGATTTCGTCTTCATTCTTGCCTCAGGCTCGAACAGGACAGTTCCTGAACTACCACCCTTTGGGGAGAGATTGCGCCAAAGCCGGATCCTGGCGATTCGGCGAGACACGTAAGGGGTACGATTTTCAAAATTGTCAAGATCCTTCCGTTGATTGTTATTCAGTATAAATCGCATAAAATAGAAATAAATATCTATTTCTTTCATCCTTGGAATTTCGAAATGCTTGCCTTCGCTGTACTCGCACTATTTCTAGCTCTCGCGATAAGAAGCTGGTTATCAGTCCGCCGACGTTACAGGAATATCCCTGGTCCATTCCCATCGCGCTATACCTCCCTACCACTCGCTCTTCATTCTCGCGGAGGCAAGCGACATCTCTACGTTCATTCTCTACACCAGAAATACGGTCCGTTGGTGCTCATCGCTCCAAATCACATCTCCTGCTCTCATCCCGATGCCATAAACGTCGTATATGCTCAAGGCGAGCACGCTCTTCCGAAGTCCGATTTCTACAAAGCGTTTGTTATTGACGGCACGCCTAATCTATTCAACACTCAGGACCGCCTGGAGCACACCAAGAGACGTAAAGCTCTGGCGCATCCACTCAGCTATAGAAGTGTCAAGGAAATGGAAGAATGGATTGCAAATAATATGCTGAAGCTAGTGCGGAACCTCGACAGGGAATGCGAGTCAAAATCTTCTTCTCTACAAATAACTCGTTCGCGTCTTAACGGTGTCCCCATGGGCGCGGAGACTCCCGGGCGAGCTTCTGGAGAAGAAGAAGGAAGTTGTCTCAATATGCACGCATGGTTCAATTGCTTCACATTCGACGTCATCTCAGACCTCGCTTTTGGCCAATCGCTTGGAATGCTTGACCGAGGAACAGATGTGCTTCCAGCATCCTGTGAGGACACGGGAGTTGCGGCTATGATTGGTCTCCGAGGCCGTGCTGCCGCTTTTCTTGGTTTGTTTCCACCGCTTGTAGCGTTCGGTAGAACTGGGATGTTGATCAGATGGTTCATATTGCACTTTTGGCCTGACCCTCTTATCAGAAAAGGCTTGAGTAGCAGCGATGTAGGTTCTTAATCAGCTCACACCGGCTACTAATCAAAATTTCTGGTCTCAGATGCTTTCGGATATCGCGACAAGTTGTGTCCGGAAAAGACTGTCTTCCACGCACAACGACGATCAAATCATCCGGAATGACTTATTGCACCGACTTCTCACTGAACTTAGAAGCTCCGAACAACTCACCGACGGGGTCAAGGAGCCACTCGATGAGAAAGTTGTGGTTACTGAAGCTATGCTTCTGCTGTGAGTTTCATTAATATGCAATATCGAGGCTATAATACTCATCGAATTTCGATTTAGTACCGCAGGATCTGATACAACTGCGGATTCAGCAGCAGCGATACTCTGGTACATTCTTGCTCATCCCGCGGTCCATGAACGCCTCGTCGCGGAACTTGATGAAAATGTCGGCACATTATCGCACGATCTGGGTGCTGCAGATGAGCTTCCTAAACATGATCAGGTCAGCTATATCGTTTACCTTAGTGTTATCTCATCATGGGCTTAAAATCTCATACCACTTTTCGACCAGGTGAAAGCGCTTCCTTATCTGACCGCCACAATACAAGAAGCATTCCGCATGTTCGCAACCAATGCCTTTGGGCTACCCAGGGTTGTTTCTGATTCTTCAAAAGTTGTCACACTAATGGGCACGAACATCCCACCGGGGACTGAATTGAGTGTTCCTGCGTATACAATCCAGAGAGATACGGATATTTGGGGTGACGATGCGTATGAATTCAAAGTAGACCGTTGGCTTCAAGACGTCAAATCTTCCGAGTCCGTCGATGTGAAGAGAGCTGACCCAAAGTATCTTCTTACGTTTGGAGCTGGCCCGCGTATGTGTATTGGGAAGAAGTAAGTCTTAGTCCTTTATGACCTGCTACGCCAGTATAACGGACTAATCCTTATTCTGACAGCCTCGCTACTCTGCAGTTGCACCTGCTGATATCCACTGTCCTCCTGCGTTACAAGCTGGAATTGTATGATCCCCATAGAGGTTTAGAAGCCATCGAGGGCTTTATGAACAAACCGGTTGAAGTTTTAGTAAAGATATCTCGACGATAAGGATTTCTGGACTTTCTTTGATACACTTGATAGAGCGATACCAAGCGATACCGTACAACATGTAGATGCACCGTATATGTATAATTACCTTTAAAAAGTGGAAAAACGAGTCGACGATATTAATATTCCTTGACTTTAGGTAAGGATAGGATAGGATAGGATATAAATTAAGTCAAATCGAACTTGGACCCACAGGACCTCACAGGTCTTCCTTAGTTGAACGCAGTGTTGGCAAGGTCGCCGACCGGCCAGTGGTCATGGGCAAGGTCGCCAAAATCTGACCTGACCATGACTATTTGGCTTCGGTTTGTCCCCGGGTCAGGTGCTCCCCAATGGTACCAATGGCTCATGCCTCAATTTCTGAAAATTTCTCGCCCACGTTTTTTTTTGTTCCAAAAATATTTCAGGTTTGCTGAATAATTGCCTGGTCAACGCGCGTCTAGCGCGCGCTAGGCATCTGAAGGTCAGGTCGCTTTCAGCGACCAAATGACCGTCGGCAACTAGTCACAAAAAAAGTGACCATGACCTTTGCCCATGACCAAGTGACCGTCCAACACTGGGTATACTGCCCAAGCCTGAGGTCAATCGCTCTCTTGCTCACATGGAGAGGCGTTATGAAAAGCCCCCAATCAACTCCTCTCCTGTCCGCCGCGCTAGTACTATGACAGATTCGCAAGCTGTGGAGGCCCTTCGAAAAATGAGCGAAGAAACAAAGGAGGATTTCGCCATGCTGTTGAGATCTCGTTGGACAGCGGCAGCCGAGAAATTCAACAAATGCGATCGGGATTGGGACAAATTCTCCCGGGATGACCTTGCGCAGGGAATGTTAGGTCTTGACCCCAAAAATGCCCAATTGCCGATCTTCATTCATGCATACCTCGTACACACGTCGTGATTCTTTACTGCAACCACCATCATCTCGCGGGCGCTTAATCGGAAATTTAGAATTCTACTGTCACAAAGCGTCAGAGACGGGGTGACTAAGCGGAGCAACGGGTAAGCGGCAGAGCGGGACGACGGGGCAAGCGGTAGAGGCGGAGCAACTGATCAGAGCGTGGACAGACTGGTCCCAAGATAATGACAGAGAGGTCAAGATAAGGGGCCAGGTAGTGGGGG
>MU795370.1:0-26304 GCA_027886305.1 Lentinula aff. lateritia | reverse complement strand
GTGGGATGTGAAAGTGATGGAGTGATGTATCGTACAAATAAGGGCATAGAGATGGTGAGAAAAGGAAAATGATAGGGGCTACGTACTTCATGACAGAGGTCCCGTAACTGGTTTCATGGGAGCTACTTGTGAACATCGAGAGATTGAGGGTAACGGGAGGGAGCTGTTAAAACATGAGGGAAGAGGTGAGGGAGATGAGGGAGATTGTTGGTTGCTACTAAGGAGATGAGGAATGGGTCTGAGGAGCTAACCAAGGGCAAGGAAGCAGGTCAGGGCATGACAACCATCTCCTCGTGATCCGCCCCCACACTTTGATTTGGGAGACTGAGACAACGAAACCCCTCCTGTTGGCTCCAGGGACCCGGCTGCCACTAGTGACTACTCTGACAATGAGAACCCGGATGATGATACCGGTGATTTACTGTCCATGATGTGAGAGATTAGATTCAGTGCATGTTCCGATTTTGGGTGACATTGGGAATTGAATCCTGGACCTCGGGTGTCAGGGCAGAGAGGGGGGTAGTAGGTGCAGAAGGTGGGGCAGGAGCAGCAGAGGGAGGTAGCAGAGGTGGGAGCAAAAGTTGTGAGCTGTGGTTGAAGTCATCGAGGAGTGTGGTGAAATCTGATGGAAGTTTGTTCACAGCTGCTGAAAAGTTGTGGATTGGTCTAGGCTGGTGTAAATGGATGAAGTTGCACTCGATGTGAATGTCCTGATCCCCTGCCTTTTCTTTGGGTGGATGTCTGTCCAATCTGAAATCAGGGGGATACAGAAGGTCAGGGATGAGGATTCCTTCTGAATGGCCATCAGCACCTTTTTATTTCCCTTTCTGAGCAGAGGCGAAACAACCATCTTGCCCAGCTAGCCATTCCGGTAGCTTCAATGGTAGCTTAGAGGAGGACACCCCTTTTGCAATAGGCCCAGACACTATGAGGCTGCCTGCTTCTGCAAAGCAGTCATGGAATTGAGAGGAGAAGGCGCGGGATGAGGAGGGGGGTAGAAGAGAGGGTGGGGAGAGTGTCCAGAGTTTTGAAAGTGAATCGCACTGTTGGGACTTGCTCAATACCAGGGGGTACTGCAGGAGTTGGATGCTGGCTTGTATGCGAGTATTGTACAGTAGACGAGTGTGATATGTAGTAATATGAGTGTATATATAGTGTTTTGAGGAGGCGAGGACAACAAAAAAAAACTGGTAAGCACCGGAGAGATGATGGTGGTGACACGACAATCTGAGGGTTTGAACGTTTACGCCCCACCCCCCATTGGCCTCCCCCATTGTTACATACACTATTTCCTTGCCCTACAGTTCAGCCGTCTCACTCAACAGTGATGCCTTGACGTCCCATGAATTGGTCGGCAAGTTCCAATTGAACCCCACATATCAGTGATCACATCACATCTCGCTCCAGGCCTTTTTGTTTCATCCTTTGCCCTTCCAGGCCCTCTTCCTCCGTCCTATCATTTCACCCCATGGATCCGGCTTGTCCACAGTGACGGCGGCTCTCCGCTGGCCAGTTCTCTCATCAAAAACATGTGTTTCTTCAAACCCAACACCCTCTTCCTCATGACATATGTATTAGGTTTATGAACAAAACCTGGAATTGAATATGAGTGCACGTGCTTATTAGGATATAAAACACTCCCATGGGTAGCAAAGTATCTCAGATCAGAAACCATTTCGGAGATTGGTATCCAAAGTTTGACATTCACTGAATGAGTATTGCACTGGCAAAAATACAAAATATTGATGAAAACCCGAGTGGATTCCTGATATTGCGTGTATATATGAAGATTCTTTCTGGACTACTGACTTACAGATATCACAGAGAAACCTCAATCATTTACTGATGTTTAATTGCCTTGTACACAAACTATCAATCCTTCTATATAAGGTGTCAGGTGGGATTGACAGGTGGTGGAAGGCTTGAGGAGCATGTCATTTTGGTACTTCAAAGTTAAACAAATATTCATAAATACTCAGATATTCAAATCCATATATTGCTCTGCAAGGTCACCACACATTATGTTCAGTTTTTGACTGATGATTTACATAAAGTCTACTGATTTCCAATACTTTAGCCACTTCACAACATCAGCTGCAGTAAGCTGTTCAAGGTCAGGGCTTCCCAATGTTTTGGATACAAGCTTTGCCCTACTCAAATCCATCAATGTCAAGCCCATTGCTTCAGTGCCAGAGTCCAGGTTTGCATATTCAAAGAAGGTTGAAATCTTCCAGGCAGAAATACGTTCCAGCAATGAAGAGTCCGAGTTTACAACTTCAGCTTCACTCTTCAAGAGCTGGAACCAATCTGTGTAAGGGATGAGCGGAAGTTTCAAATGAAAGGCTGCGGACACAATAAGAGTATCAAACAAAATGGGGCGAGGATGTGCGAGGTGAAAAACTTGATGTTGTAGGTGATCACTACCAAATGTGAGTTCTGCAAAGACTTTGGCAGCAACTTCCATTGGAATCCAGGAGACAGGCTAGGTATTTCTTTTGGCTTGAAAAACGCAGGAATTAAGGTTATGGTAACTAACCTTCGGGCAAGCTGGCAAGGCTTGTAAGTGAACACTTGATTTCATCATGAGAGGGAACCACTCAGTTGGGTTCCGGTATCCATTGGACAATGCGCCACATATTTCACCAACTCGGATGCTTGTGGTTACGCTGTAACACCATACAAAAACCAAAACCAAAACCAATTTATCATATAAACATTCTACCTATCAGTTCGGGTACACTCCGTCGCCCTAGGTCGTCAACCCTCAGGTGTTCGAATGAGGAAGGTGGATGCAAATCCGTCGGAAATTCCGATGATCAGCAAAATCTTTTGATATCATCACAAACGCCGTCCCTGAGGGTTAAACAGTACGTTATATAAAGATCCACACGGGTCCTTCAGCAGCATTCATTCCCCCCGAGACTGCTGGTCAGTCCAAAAAAAAGAAACTCCCCGTTGTTTTCTGGTCAAAAACCCTCCTCCGTTCATTATCCCCCCTCCTTGCACTGAACTCCATCCAACCCACGTATCGTATGTCAAACCAAGCCATCTTTCATAACTCTACACAAACATATAACATCTAATCCTGAGTTTCTTTCTTCTTTTTTCCCGCAAGGTTCGAAACAACAAAAAAAAAAACAAATGCACTTGATCAACTTCCGTGTTTACTATCTCGTGTTGTGTGTTGGTGTAGTATTCACAGTCGGGTATGCTATGCCTTTTCAGGTGCGTGAGGGGCTTCCACACACCCACATCTAGTAGAGAGAGTTCTAAGTTCTCACTATCTTCTAGCCCGACTCCTCCTCCACTCCGCATCTCCAAGTTGCCCGTGCAAATACCGAACCACATCTCCTACAACCCTCAACTTCGTCGAAGAGCATTACGGCGCCGCGATATCCTATGCGCCTCCAACCGGACTCGTGCTTTCGTCTAGCATAGATGCAAATGAACATGGGATCATCGAGACACCAAAGGTCTTCGACCGACTCCGGAAAGCAGTAGAATCCCTCGTCCCGTCTCAGGACAGAAATCAGGTGGTTCTTGCATTTAAGAATTGCTTCAAGGCTTCGGCGCGTGAAGATGATGTATTCAAAGTGGCCTTATTCGGGATCGGGAAATGTCTGAATGGGTGTTGGTTTAAGGTTGATAAAAAGGGGAAGATTGTTGCGGGGTCGATGGAGGTGAGTTGTGTACACTCTCCCCTGGTGCATAAATCTATTGGTTTAACAATGCGGACCTGTGTAGTTTCCTCACGACTCCGAGTCTGACTCGGAATGAGGGGGGGAAGAAGACGTTGACTGTTGTTTATATGTTCATGTACAATCGTAGTATGTAGATCGTACACCGCTCATTCTGTGGTATCGTACTTGCCCTGGTGGAACACCCGTGCTGGGTTACGTTGAGTACTTACAACGATCCGTCGTCGTATGGCACACAGCGACGGCGGCGGGGGGGTTCCCGACTACCGACTACTACACGTTTCATTCCTACATCCTCCGACGGGTCTCCGACGCGTTCGCGTATACTTATCAAGGGTTCCATGCCATGAACGGCTACGCTGAACCACTCCCACGTCACCCTCCATCCCATCCCATTCCATTCCAGAACTATCAGTATATATCAGTATATGTACTACGACGAAACCGTCACAGGAAAACCAAAAAAAACCTTCCAATCCGCTATATCCATCCTCGTGAGGATTCATCAACTTCCGGCGTAGGCGTACGGTCAAGTCCAAAGGGGGGGCAGTTATTATGTAGTTGATTTTCCAATTTCACCGATAGATGAAACGCTATGAAACCCCCTAAGGGATGTACACATCGCCTCGGAATTGTAAATTATATATAAATAGAAAAATACCGAAATAAAAGAGATCGTCTTTCTATCCCCTCACCACCCTCCATAGACAAAGGAACTCACTGCTGGTCAGTTTGAGTTTGAGAAAACCAGAAGACAAAAACCGAAACCAAGACCACAAAACACAGAAGACAAAACACGAACACAAAACACGAACACGTAGTTTTTTAGAAAGCAATCATGCGTTTGGAATTCAACACCCTCTTCCTCATCGTCGTATGTCTTGCATCTACCGCGTATACTTTACCATTCGAGGTTCGTCCAAATCTTCCCATGTAATACAATCGATAACTCACGTCCCCCCTTCTTACCCAGACATCCACCGCACCTACACCTCCCATCCCCCGCGCAGTCTCCCTCACCCCCTCCCAACCCCCCACGGACCCCACCACAGGCACCGCCACGGGGACCATAACCTTCCTCGGCACCCACAGCGGCGTCCCGCTCCTCCCCCACGAGACCCCGAAAATCTCCACCGCGTACGAGCAGGGACACATCCCCCGCGACGTGTACACCCGCGTGCGCAACGCCGTGCGGGAGGTGGTACCTGGGTGGGGCGGTGATGGTGGTGGTGGTGGTGGGGGTGGGGTTTTGGCGTTTTCGAATTTGTTTGAGGGGAATGAGGGTGTGCTAGGCGGGGGCGCCGGGGCTCGGGGAAGGGTGGTGCAGTATGGGGTGATTGAGGTGAGATTGAGAGGGATAGGGAGATGTCATCCCGGGGAGTGTGTGTTTAAGATTGATAGGAATGGGAAGGTGGTGCAGGGTTCGCTGGTGGTGCGTTAGGTTGGGGATTCACTGATGTGTTAATCTAGTTGAGAAGTTTAGTTTAGTTGGGTAAACTGTACCAGTTACCAAGTATATTGAGAAATAACTAGCTACTTAGTAGTAACAACACACGACTCGATTACAACTGAGGAAACTTGAAAGAGAAACAGAAACAGAGAAAAACAAACACAAGTCAACCAACCGTGCCGGAAAAAAAAACATAGCTTTTATGCAAACAGTGACCACCGCAGGGGTCGAACCTGCAATCTCCTGATTACTGAATTCCGCCACTCACTGATTTTATCGTAGTCAGACGCGATGCCATTTCGCCAGGCGGCCAATAGAAACGCGTGAAAGATCATGTGATATAACCGTTCCTTTCTTTCTTTCGACACGTCTAGCCGCCGTCAAAGGGAGAATTTCGACACGCAAATCAACCAGATCTGGTACCCGAACACTACTGAGTGCTTCAAGATCTAAAAGGCGTCAAACTCCCAAATTCTAATCGTACCTGAACCGTTCACCAATGCATCACGTCCCACTTGCCAACTTCCCATCTGACAATGACTCTCGACATTTCCCTTATTCAACGGTCTTCAAGGGGGTGTCATACGTGCCGCGGAAACTCTATTCATCCTACTCCCCACACATCGCTTTCATGATATCCATTGTTCAAGAAATACATACGTCCCTGTAACCCCATCCGATCCTGCTCAGCTGCTACATCCAGGCTACATTCCATCAGAGATATGCACCAGAATGTCGAAAAAGACCCATCAAGCAAATAATCCCCTTGGGTTTGACATCTCGCGGTGTATCTGCGGTGTATGATGATGATGGATGATTCAAGACTCTTCAACATTATCATTCGGAGTTCCTGGCTACTCAGTACACTGAAATTCGATGGATTAGAACCAGTCAAGTGATTCTTCAAACGCCTGGATGATGCATCGGGACCCCAAGCTATCTCGCTATATATACGACTCCTCTCGGGATCCGTCCAAGAGCTACGACGCTCCAGGATGATACTCCTTATTTCTCGTTCTGTCATGATCACTATCTTCTTCTTCATACTTGCTCCGAGTCAATCATGGGTGAGCATGAACTATTATTCCCTTGATTTCACGGACTTACCATCGATCCAATACATAGCTCACTCCAGTCAAAACCTCCCCAATGATATCCCGCCAGACTATTCCTATTCCAACCGGATGGGCTTTCAACGCATGCTTCATGTAACATCCCCACCGTGGTTTCTCTTCATCCCCCTCCCTACGAGTACTCATTCATGAGACATATTCATAAACAGCGACAACACCGCAGCCGGCCGGCTGCTCACCATCAACAGCGGGCTCGCACCCGATACGATGACCGTACCCGCATGTATCGAGTATTGTTCCTCCAACAACTGGGCGTACGCAGGCGTCGAGTACGCGAGCGAATGTTGTATGTGGATAAACAGATTTTTTTTCCTATGTACACCCCATTGCTGTCCAATTCGAGCTTACTGAGTTATTTTGCTTCGCTTCGGAAGATTGCGATCAAGTCCTACATGAGGTTGGTTCCCAGGTCACTGCAGCGGGCGACTGCGACATGCCGTGCACTGGCGACCCCTCGCAAACCTGCGGAGGGCCGAACCTCATCGACGTGTATTGGGACGGGGACTCGAGTATACCTTCCAGCCCGCCTACCTTGTACAAGAGCTATTGGTCGTATAGCGGGTGTTTCGTGTATGTACCCCCCCCCCAATGATTTTTCGAGTATGGCGATATTTACTATATGGTGTACACAGGGACGACACTACCCAGCGAACACTCACCCAACAGGTATACCCTGATTCGGGTATGGTCACCCCCCCAAGCTGCGCCGACACATGCGCGTTCTACGGGTATCCCGTCATGGGCACCGAATTCGGGAGCGAATGCTGTACGTCCATCCGACTTCTCTCTACTTGTTATGTAATGTTAACATTTTCACCCCAACCCCCCTTCAACTAACGTATGTACATATCCGATTCGATGCGATTCAATTCGATTCGATAGGGTGTGGCACCACCACCACCCCCGCCGCCCAACTCCCCGACACCTCCTGCACCATGTCCTGCACCGCGGACCGCTTCTACCTCTGCGGCGACGCCGCCCGGCTCTCAGTCTACCATCACCACACCCCCCCGCCGCAGGAATCCTACACCGGGGCGTGTCTCGACCTCGACGTCCCACCCTGGGTGGACATCTCCAATTTCACCGTCCGCGCGATCCCGAAGGAGGGCCCGACGGCTGAAGGGGGGTGGGAGGGCGCGCAGCTGAGGGTTGTGGATGTGGCGGAGGAGGGGGAGGGGGAGGGGGGGACGGAGTATGCGGTGCTTTCGGTATGGATTGTGGATTGTGGATTGTGGATTGTGGATTAATCATGATACGGTTATTTTCTTACTATATCTTGTATAGGCATGTCAAGACTGCCCCGTCTCCTGGCTCGGGCTTTCTTTCAGCGGGGAAGGCGCGGGGTACCTAATTCCCTCTTCTCCCACTCGTGACGGCGCCCTCCCGATGCTCAGCCTCAACCTCGTCGCAGGAGAGAGTGTGCGGTTCCAGACTGAGGCGAGTATTACGAGTATTGATTATCCCAACTTTTGTTTGACCGTGAGTTTTCTGTCTCCCTCCTTCCCCTTCCCCTTCCCCTTTCCCCCCTTCCCCTAACCCCTCCTCCCCTCAAAGCCCAATACACACCACTCCCCCCCACCTCCACCTGACCTCCCCCTCCCCAGGCAAACCCATACCCCCCAAACACCACCTACTCCCCGACCGGCGGGCCCGTTCTCCAAGGCGATTACCACGCCGACGCATGGGCGATGTGCCCGAACATCTCCGCGGTGCCGGAGGGGCGGTTGGATCTGGTGTCGCAGCCTCAGGCGGGGCGTGCGGATTATGATGTCGAGGAGTGTGTTGCGGTCGATGTGTGGGTTCAGTAGGTCCACTCGATGGTTTTGAGCAATATCCTGTTCTGAGATTCCTCGGTTTTTTCCTGGTTTTTTTTTTTTGTTTCTTTCTTTCTTTCCTTCCTGTTGAATACGTGTTTATGTTGGAGGTGTACTGTATATGGAATATGTCGTGATCATTTTCTACCTGTTCAGAGTGAAGAAGGCATTTCAAGCAGACATTGTGGTATAAGCGGCCGGTTAAGGCTAATCGGACATTATCAACGACAAGCTCTTTTTTCTCATCAAAGTATTGCTTATTCAGACAGCTATTTTCAAGGTACAGCCAACCATTTTCAAGGTACAGACAGCCAATTTCCACGTACAACAAGAACATGGTACTAGGATATGGAGAGTGTAGGTAAGCCTATCTGGTGACGACGCCCAAAGCCGTCTCGGGTATTTCGTCCATAGAGAGGCAAAAAGGTCAGCACCTTCAATCACCTTGTCTGACGTCTGATCATTCATGGCACGTCGACTTTGAAGAGCTTGGCGCTCTAGCCTGATATTTCTATCCTATCCTATCCTACTATCCAGGCAGGTTCAAATTCCCTACCTACCCTGTCGGTCGTGTCAAAGTAAAAAAATGATCATATTCTGAACTTGAAGGTTGACGCGGACGTTGGCAACTGCGATGGACATCTCTGGAGACAAGTTGTACGAGTAACCTGTCTGATTCAAGATATACTTCAAATGTCCCCTTTCCCCCCCTTCCCCCCTCGACGCTTAGTTTCGGTGTCACGTACTAGTGTTCACATGGCGTTGGCGGTGCATCTGCATCTACGTCTATCTATCTATCTATCTCTTCAACGCCGTCCAGTTCCTGGTATGCCTTCATTGAATAGACCAGACCAGACCAGACCAAGACCGGGAGTAGGCGTCAGCATGCCCTACCGTACCTTTCTCAGTGCGTCTTCAATTCTTTCGAAAACATCCAGGGGTAAAAAATTAGCTCTTAGTAGGTCTTAGTAGGTAGTGCTTGGCGGTCCTGTCCTAGTCAGCGAAAAATTCAAATTCCTGTATAAAACTCCCCCAGTGGACTCAAGCTATTGGTTCATCGGGATCTAGTATGCACTTACTCCAAGTATTTTATCGGCTGCTTGTTGCGTTGTTCATGCACTGTGGATTCTGGGTTAGTAGGCTCGGACTGCTCGTACACACATGCACTCTCATCATTCCATCGTCTAGTTTCTTGCTGTTCAAGTATATGGTTCAAGCATCTCCGTGCGCCAGACCGACATACCAACTGGATGGTTTCCTTATTCTTGTTTCATGTGAGTTCAAGTTTGTTTTGCTTTCACCCCGTGAGGGGTTTGACTAACACTTGCTTGGTTTTCTACACAGCGATAATACATCCGCTGGCCGTCTGCTCACCACGAACAGCGGCCTTCGGCCGAGCACTATGACGAAGGTAGTGTGTATCGAGTACTGCGCTGCGAACAACTGGACGTATGCAGGTGTCGAAGATGGGGGTGAATGCTGTGAGTTCTCCACAATCCTCAGGCCCCCTCGTCGAATATAGACTAAAACTAACACCTCGACTTCATCTGCTTCCTTCCGCAGACTGCGACGAGCTGTTCCACGAAGACGGCTGGCAAGGGACCGCCGCCAGCGAATGCAACACGCCGTGCACCGGCGATCCCACCCAGACGTGCGGCGGTCCCAATCGCATCGACGTATACTGGGACGGCGATTTCTACACACCCAGCAGTCCAGCGACTCTGGCGCGCAGTTATTGGTCCTACAGTGGGTGTTTCGAGTACGTATTTCCGCAACGACAGGCGGAGTGATATTATTTTAAATCTCATGTGTATGTGATAATATTTCCAGGGATAGCCCCAGCCAAAGAACCCTCAGTGCACAAGAGGCTACTTTTGGTGGGGTGACGCCGGCTTCATGCGCAGATGCTTGCGCGTTCGGTGGGTATACCGTAATGGGCACTGAATACGGTGGCGAATGCTGTAAGTCCTCAAGCCACTGCTCATTCCAACTTTCGATGTTCATCAATTCCCGACGCAGGGTGTGGCAACACCACCGGTGCAGCAGCTCAAGTCCCCGACACCGACTGCGCGATGACCTGTAGCGCGGACAGAGACTACCTATGCGGCGACGCGGATCGCCTCTCGGTGTATCACCACACCCCCCCTCCCCCAGAGTCCTACACAAATCAATGTATTACGGAACTCCCGAGTTGGCTGGACTCGTCGCAGTTTTCTGTTCTCGCGGAACCCAAAGAGCCGTCGACGTCGGGGAGCGGATGGGATGGTGTGATTGTGCGTATCGTGGATGTGTTGACGGAGGGGGATACGACGTGGTCGGTTCTCTCGGTATGTTGTATCTGTTTACAGAGACATGTACTAATACTCCTCCATGTCGCAGGCATGTCAAGACTGTGATACGACCTGGCTTGATCTTTCTTTCAGCTCAAGCAATGGCGGATCCTTGATCCCCGAGTCTTCGTACCTCAACGGTGTAGCCTCGACGATCAGCCTGGATCTTATTCCCGGAGAAAGTGTCGTGTTCCAGACCCAGTCCACGTTACCCGCGGGATATCACGGATACACTGGATATTGCGCATCCGTGAGTGTGTACTTCGTTCGGTACTGAACACGATTTTCATGCAACTTTCATGCATTTCTTTTTTCAGGACGATCCGTATCCTCCTGGGCAGTCAATGGGCAACTCCCCAACAGACGGCCCGGTGTTGCTGGGCAACGGACGTGCAGATGACTGGGCGATGTGCCCAAACTCAACAGCGTCCCCAACTAACCAACTAGACCTGGTTTTCCAGCCCCAGGCAAACCATCCAAACTATAATCTCGAAGAGTGCATCACAGTGGATCTGTGGCTGGAATGATACATGTATTCAACCTCACCTGGGTTCTACGTAGTTTTGTCCAGGTCTGAACCCTGTCGAGGCCATGGCAGATAAGAATAAGAATAAGAATATTCCGAGTCTATCCGTGAAATTCAGTTCCGCACAGGCTTTGCCCGCGTATGCCGGGCGTTGCACCCGTTACTATCTGTGTACTTTTTGATTGGCCTGGGCTCGTAGCCAGTCAATTCCCTTTCAAAGATGGTACTCACAGGGTATGTATATAACTCGCTAAACTTGCCCCTGCCAGCCTGAACCAGGGCTCTCTGGTGTGATCAAGTTCAGAATAATGGCACGCTATCTATCTCAACCACGCATCGAAGGGCCTGTACGAGTTTCACCACACGACGCCACCATCCTCCAGAGCAACATCTCCAAAGCGGACCACGAAATCGAAAGCCTCGATTCGCAAATCGCGACGCTGACGCGCGACAAGGACATCCAACTCGCCGTAAGAGCTTCCCTCAAAAACATCCTCTCCCCTGTCCGCCGGATTCCTAATGAGATTCTCGCGCAAGTCTTTGAAGTTGTCTGTTATCCCGAGGAGGGCGAATTCTACGCTGGGTTTGGTGTTGTTCGAAGGACCACGTGTCTCTCACAGGTTTGCGTCTCTTGGAGACGGGCTGCTCATAATACTCCGAGTATATGGTCGAGACTGTCTCTCTCGATACCCCAGGATCAGGGCCTTATTAAGGGAGGGGGGAGGTGGGTCACGGAATGGCTTTGTCGAAGTCGGGAACTTCCGCTAGAGTTGTATCTGGACTTCCCCCAGAACGACGAGTCCTATTGGCCCGAGGAAGATGAATCAGCACAACACGCGCCAATTGAGTCTCTTATAACAGAGGTGCACGGCTTACTCAACCGTGTTCTGAGCCGTCCTCCCTTCCTAGAGCGAATTCGGTTGTTAAAATTGACCGGGTACCCCTCTTTCTTCACCCCCTTATTCGTCCTCGAACCCTCTTCGCTCTGCAGTCTGGAAACGATATCCATCCGAATAACACAGAACTTCGCGGAAAACCACTGGCCAGTGAATACCTTCTCCCTCGCAAACAATCTGCGTGAGGTCGAGATCTTCGATTTCTACTCCAACTCTCAACTGGAAACGATCATGCTGCCTGCGGAGCAGTTGCTCAGAGTGAACATCGCGGCGATAATCTACAGTTCGGATTTTGACCCATCTGTGTATGCGGATTTTTTGCGACGGTGTGAGTCCCTTGTGACTCTTGAGATCAGTCCTCCGGCTAGCCTGGAATTCAGATCAGCCCCTGCTCCCATATCTCTGCCCGTGCTCAAATCACTCCGGCTCACCTTTTTCTCCTCGTTCTATGGATTACAGGGTGTTAGTAGCCTGCTACGGCTTCTCGTAGTTCCTCTCTTAGAAGACCTGACCTTCAGTCTACGACACGTTGACTTCCAAGAATTTGTCATAGGTATAACCGCACTCCAGAATAGCCTGCCTACATCAAACCTCAAATCATTAACGCTCGAAATGGGTTACATGGCCAACGCTGATCTGACGTTAGTGCTAGCTCTCTTCCCTGCAATCACCTCATTCCGACTATCCGATATTGGATTCGATACGAATCATCTCTTCCACGCTATGACATACAAGAAGAACTTGAACGACAATTCTGTCTTATTGCCGAGAATTGCGAGCCTCGAGCTAGGATATCGAGAGAAAACAAGCTATCCGTCCGAGCTGATACCTATGATGCTCTCGCGGTCACGGGTAGATGGACACCAGCCCCAGGAAGATGCAGGACTCACGGACATCGCCAGATTGCGGCGGGTGTGCATACGAGGACCCAGATTTTTGAAGAAATCCGACGAGGACCGGGCGCGCATTGCGGGTGTACCTGATTCTATTCTTTATACTGAATTTTGGGGCAGTTGATGCGAGATTGCGGTGGTTGGTGATTGGTGTACATATCCATATCTTATCGCAGAGATAATTGCAGTAACGATGTCGGAAAAGAGAAGGTGGGGGTAAAGGAAGCTGACGGAACGTACTCGACCGCTGACGGGGCTACGCTGAGCGATCTAAGGTGATACATAGTAAGTGAAAGTGAGCGTTGGAATACATTTCAAACGTCGAACACTCACGGACGCCACCACGCATACGATCATAACCATCCATGCTTGTAGGACAAGATTTCTGTTCGTTCTACGCAGGGGCAGCAGGTGTAATGGGTGAATCAGGACAGAGCTTGGGAGTAATAGTTGGAGTCTGAGGAGGAGAGGGACTCGTATAGGTATGTCGGCGGCGGAATGGTGGCTGGAATCTAAAGGGGGAGAGAAGGAAGTATTCGGACGAGTCAGCGGCGGACGTGAAGACCGTTCTCGAGCTAGTTTATAACGCTCAGTTGAATGCCTGAACGGGGGAACTTCCTCAAAGGCTCTAGTTTGGATAACTGAAATACTAGAGTGCCTTCTTGACGTGCACACAGAGGGCTAGGTCTGATACAGTGAAGAAAGTTGGGCTCTCTACTGCGTACACCGTTTCGTTACAAGGCGAGATCAATTTATTTATTGGCGGTGCTTGAGTATTCATAGAACTGATGTTGTATGATCACCAAGAAGAAAAGGCACTGGCATGGATAATAGAGAGAGTCGAAGTGAAAAGAACAGTGTATCCAAAAGCGGATGTGCCGTAAGGTGGGAAAAAGGATGAGATTTGCCGTGTGAGAATTCGGAGTGATTATTATCGATAATATCTCTCATCGTCATCGTCCGAGGCTCATCGCACACTCGGTGTATAGATTTCGATTTCCAGGTAAGGGAAAACATTTTTGCGCCTGTGTAATTTGCACTACCTGGGTCACCTGGTAATTGTCCCCCCCCCCTCCCGTGTAGAGTGATGCCAGGTTACTGGTGTTGGATGCCCTTCTACTCGATTGGCGGATACACTGATAATAATCTTGTCGCCTGTAGCATTGAGCTAAGTGGTAAACGCTCTCTGACCTTCGTTCTGTATCGTAGGATCGGGAGACTTTAAGTCTATGCAACATTCCTCAAGCTAACACGACACTCATAAAGTCTGCAAGACCCATCGGGCTTTCATCTGCTTATGGAACCCTCTCCATCTCAATCTCATATTGAAGAGCCTTTACGGTTTCCACCAGTAGAAAAATCCATCCGGGCAGACGGGGAAATCGAAAGCCTCGATTCACAGATTGAGAAGCTGACGCTTAATGAGGACGAAGTTGCCTTACCTGCTTCCGTCAGCGACATCCTTTCCCCGGCCCACCGTATTCCCATCGAAATCCTCTCCGAGATCTTCGAACTCGTCTGCTATCCAAACCATGGCAAATTCTACCCGCAATTTGATATTGTCCGCACAACCACTTCTTTGTCTCAGGTTTGCGTCGTCTGGAGACAGGTTGCGCACGATACTCCGAGGATATGGTCGAACTTGTGTCTCTCGATACCTGAGCATATGTCCCTTTTCAATGGTGGGGGAAAGTGGGTCAATGAATGGCTCTCCCGAAGTGGTGTACTTCCTCTAGAGCTATATCTGGACTTCCCTACAGATAACTCCACTTGGGGTACCGAGGAGGAGATAGAAACATATTCAGAGTACCAATCTCTCGTACAAGAGGTACACTGTTTGCTAAAGCAAATCTTCGACCATCGCCACTGCCTAATAGACCAGATCCGATCAATCAGCTTAATCGGGGATCCCATTTTCTTCACTCCCATCTTCGCTCTTGGACGCTTTTCATTCCGCGGTATGGAAAGAATCTCCATCCAAATGACAAGGTCTCTCAACGAGGACTTTCGCGTGAATTCTTTCTCGTCCGCAAACAACTTGCGTCATCTCGAAATCGTGGAACCGTTCTTCAGATCTCAACTACGCACATTCCTGCTACCTGCAGCCCAGTTGATTGATTTGCAGATCAGGACTCGAAATTACACACATTTCAATAGTTCTGTGTATGCGGAATTCTTGCAACAATGCGGTTCCCTTGTGAGGCTCGAGATTAATCCTCCGAGCAGCCCGGTATTCGGCTTGCCTGCAGTTCGCATATCTCTACCTATGCTCAAATATCTCCAATACACTTTTCACCTCCCCTCAGAAGGTGACGAAACCCCGGGCGTAAGCCTTCTCCACATCCTCGCTGTGCCTCTCCTGGAAGAGATGACCCTCATTTTGAGATACGTTGAATTCCAGGACTTTTCCAGAGATCTCACCGCACTCCAGGGTAATTCACCCACATCAAACTTGAAATCGTTAACACTAGAAATGAACTGGACGTTCAAGGCCATCGATGCCACGGACTTGGCGTCAGTGCTGCTGCTCTTCCCTACAATCACTTCGTTTCGATTGTTTGGAATTCAATCCGATATGAATCCGCTATTCCAAGCCATGACATACCAGACCTCGAACGACGATTCTGTCACGTTGTTGCCGATGATTCTGAACCTCGAACTGGAATATCGGAAGAGAACCAGCTATCCGGATGAACTGATACCTATGATTCTCTCGCGGTCGCGGCGAAATGGACATCAGCCTCACCCCGATGCAGGACTGGTAGCTAGATTGCAGACGGTGAGCATACTGCGAGCAAATTATTTACAGAAAACCGACGAGCACTTGGTACGCATTGCCGAAGTACCTGACTCCGTTGTTTATTCTGAATCTTGACACGATGTCTTGACATGGTTATTTGATTATCAAGTGTTTCTTGTCATTGTAGTTTACTGCAGATATCAAGATAACGAAGACTAAACTAGAATGAACGTATGCAAGACCTCAAAAGTAAGATTGAAAAATGTGGAAGGTTACCGAGAGCCAGAATGCTTGAAACCTCTTTTCAAAAGCATGGATGCCACAATGAAGTATCTGCGTATCGGTTTACTCTCTCGTGAAATAACTAAGGCTAACTTGTTCAATATTGTGGAGACCCACACAGTGCCCACACGGCAACTTGTACAAGGATGTCTTATTTCGACTTGTGTCATTTGTTGTTCTATTTTTGCTATAGCAACTATCATGGCTTGTAGCCATTGTTTCTGGTTGACAACTGCGTTGCTTTGTTGTAGGTTTAGGAAGCTCCCTTCAGCGTACATAAGTTGGAGGGTGAGCTATTTCAAACCCGTCAATTTCCCATGGCTTACTATCTTTCTCAAACTCAGATTTTAGGGCCTGTCTGGCTCTCCCCAGTCGACAAAGCCATTCTTCAGAGCCATGTCACAACAGCGGAAACAGAAATCAGGAACCTCGATTCGCAGATCGAGAAGTTGACGCGCGACAAGGATACCCAAATCGCCTCACTTGCTTTCATCGAAAACATCCTTACTCCTGTTCGCCGCATTCCCAATGAGATCCTCTCCGAGATCTTTGAGCTCGTCTGTTATCCGGATGAAGGCGAATTCTACGCTCAATTTGATATTGTTCGAAGGACCACCGTTCTGTCTCAGGTTTGCGCTGTCTGGAGAATGGTTGCTCATGATACTGCAAGAATATGGTCCAGATTGTGTCTCTCGATACCGGAGAATTGGGGACTTTTCAAGGGAGAGGGAAAGTGGGTCGTGGAATGGCTCTCTCACAGTCGAGAGCATCCTCTAGAGCTATATCTAGATTTCCCCAGAGATAACTCCGAGTGGGTCATCGAGGAGGAGGAGGTGTTAATAACGTACTCGGACGACAAATCTCTTGTACAGGAGATACGCGGTCTGCTAAACCAAATTTTAGGTCATTATCCTTACTTGAACAGGATCAGATCGCTCGTGCTGACTGGGGATCCCGTCTTCTTTACGCCACTTTTCCTTCTTCCATCCCTTTCGCTCCAGGGTTTGGAACGGGCTTGCATGCAGATGACAGATTACTTTCATGGGATTCAACCTGCGATCAAAAAATTCTTACTCGGAAGCAAGTTACGTCATGTCGAAATTGTCGATTCCTACTTGGAATCTTACCTGGAAACATTCATGCTGCCTGCGGAACAGCTGACTGAGTTGCAGATCGTGACTATAGGTTCTGATTCAGATTTTGATACTTCTGTGTATGCAGATTTCCTACGACGGTGCAGTTCCCTGGTTCGCCTTGATATCAATCCCCCGAGCTGTTCGAAATATAACTCCCCTAGCACTGCGCGTGTATCTCTGCCTATGCTCAAATCTCTCAATTTCATCTTCCACCCCTCGTATGCCGATGAATTCCCGGGTGTTAGCCTTCTACATATCCTTGCAGTACCTCTCTTGGAAGAGATGACTTTCGATGTGCAACGCATTGAGCTCCAGGACTTTGCTACAGATATGACTGCACTCCAGGGCAACTCGCCCACCCCAAACCTCAAGTCATTAACGCTCAAAATGGGGCGGATGCACAACGACTCGGATGATCTGATATCAGCGCTAGCTCTCTTCCCTACTATCACCTCGCTTCGACTAAACGGAATTCTGTTTGATATGAATCCTCTGTTTAAAGCCATGACATACGATTTCACGCAATCGAACGTCAACTTTGTCCTATTACCAAAGATTGTGAACCTTGAACTGGAATATCGAAGTGACACAACTTATCCATCCGAGCTGATATCTATGATGCTTTCGCGGTCATCTAAAGCAGATGCTGGGTCCGTTAACATATTGCAGAGGGTGAGCATATTGCTAGCACATTATACAAAGAAGACCGACGAGCACTCGACTCGCATTGCCGAGCTTCCAGATTCTATCATTTATTCTGAATCTCGAGATGGCAAATAACTCACTTGTAAAATATCTCTGCCTCGAATTCGCGCCCATCGCAGTTTTAGAGATAATGAGTAGCCTACATAAATACAAAGTACATTCAAGTTTGAATCTTCTCATTACATGAATAGTAAAACTGTAAATTAGATGAAACTTTGATAAGTTGGTAAACCATGATACTTACAAAAGAAATGCGCAGCTCAAGATCTGCTATGCTTGGTTTTCTGATTCAAATCATGCACCAGATTCGAGTACAAATCCTTCAGCTGCCCCACCATGACAATTGACTCCGCATTGAGGGAGAAATTACTTGATTGTTCCATGAATCTGTTGGAACTAGTAAAATTTGATTAGTTTCCACCAACTCGAACATTTGATGCATAAATCTCTTACTTTGCCGATGTCATATTTAGTTCATTCTAAGCAACACTGTTAATTTGTGAAAAGCTCTGGTTGAAAGCATACACACCACTTCGGTTACTCTTGAACCATCAAATGAGCCCAGCTTTTCCAAACCGCTTGCAATATTTTTCTTGACTGACTGAAGTATTGATTCTGAGTCCCTGACTTCCTTTTCCTTTACCTGTACTTGCGCCTCCAACACACCAATCTTCTCTTTATCAATCTGCAGCTGGCCCTGCAAGTCATGGATCTTCTTCTGCTCTTCATCCAACCACCTATTTTTATCCAGAACATTCTCTAGTTGTTTTTGCAATTCCTTCTGCCCAATTTTGAGTTCAATGTCCCTTTTATTCCAGGATTCATCCTTTCGGATAAAATTTTGCTCTTTGAGGTGAATGTCAAAACTCCTGGCAGCAGTTTCCTTTCTCCAAGTCATTAATGTTGCCTGGGAGATTTGTAGTTGTTTCTGTTCCTGTTCAAAATCGGCTTTGACCTTTTCAAAAACATGCTTCTGTTCCTCCAAGAGTATCTTCTCCTGAGCAAGACTCTTTTCCTGCCCTTGTAGATAGTTCTCCTTCCCAGTGAGCATTGCACTATGCTTTGAAAGTGACTCTGAACACATTTCAAGCTTGAAATCAACCTCTTTTGACCTTGCCTCGGCTTCTTTCAACTTCTCCTGTGACCTCAACTCAGCTTCTTTCATCTTCTTATCCACTTCCTTTGACTTCTCTTCTACTTCTCTAGACTGCTCTTCTACCAATTTCGCCTGCTCTTCTACCAGCTTTGACTCCTCTTCCACCAGCTTCGACTCCACCTCTAGCTGTTTCACCTTCCTCTCCGCTTGCTTCAGGATTCTCTCTGCCTGCTTCTGCCTCTCCTTCTCTGTGTGATCAAGCTCTCCTTGGTATTCCTTTACTGCACAATATTTTAGCTTCACATCCTCTTCTCTTGTTTTTACCCTTCCCTCCCTGTCCCAAACTGCTTCCTCCCTTTGTTGGAGTCTTGAGAGTTTCTGTTGCAGAGCAGTGTCCTGGAATATGATCTTTTGCTCTTTGATCTGAAGCTCTTTTTCACGCTCCAGAACTGTAAGCTCCTTGTGCCTTATATTTTTTCCATTTTCCCACTGGTCATCCTTTTGAGCCTCGAGTTCCTTTTTCCTCATATCCAGGAGAATTCTTTCTTCTCGCTGGATATCATGTAACATCTCCACTTTCCGTTCCAGGTCTTCGATTTCACCTTTCTTTTGGAGCAGCGTATTGTACCTGGTGTCAATGAGCACCTTTTCGGCTTGAAGTTGTAGCTGTTGTTCCTTGAGTTGCGATTCTTGTTTATCAAAATGCGCCCCCTGTTGGCAGTCAAATATCAGGCGTGAAAACTCTTGAGTATCTAGGATGCACAAGACACTGACCACTGCAAGCATTTGATCCCAACTGAGTGTGTTGTTATGGTCTTCATGGTCTCCATCTGAATCTGTTTTGCATACTTCTGCATTTGTTTTCCAATACGGAAATTTCTTGAATCATATGCTTACCACTGGCATTTTCATTTCGATTCAAGCTGTTACTATCAAAACACCACTGCGGTGGGTCTGAGCAAATATTATGTTCTGACATTTTCCATGAAAATAAATCAGATTGTGCTCACCAAAAGCCACATCAATTCTGTCAGGAGGAATCCAGTTTCGAGGAAAGGCCGGATGATGTATGACTCTATCTAGCTCCCTCTTGATATTATGGTCAACCAGTGTACCGATGATCCGTTCTATGTCTTTACGCCTTTCATCGAACTCCTCTCTGATCCTAGATAAATCTCGGTCTCGTAGTGTTTCAGACTGTATCTGGTAAGGATGGAGCTGAGATCGAATGGTGGGCAAGAGAAAGTCCCGCCGCCAGGCAGCAAGTTGCTGCGGAAGCTGAGGTGGGGTTGTACGAGAGCGGGGGGGCGCTCGAGCTTGGTGAGAGAAAGGAAGACTTCCAATGACGGAGGGACTGCGCAATTGTTCATCTGTTATCATGATCTGTAGAAAAGCTCGAGGGGATTTTGTTGAGAGTTTCAAGACCAATCAGTTACCTATATAATATAACGTTCGACCTTATTTCGGACCAATCTTGAAATCATTGCTTATCATATCCTTAGGAATTCAATTAGTAGTCCGTAATTATACGGCGTTGACATAGGTTCACATGGTTAATCATATATGGCTAGTTTAGCGTATGAGGCGCCTGTAATATATATTGCTGTGTCCGATTCTGTCGACATTTTCCTATGATAACAGAAATCTCCCCTGCTCTAACACATTTTCCGGGCTAAACCCTCAAGAGTTTCTTCCATCTCAGTGTTTTAAGAATATAATTTGGGAGGCGAGTATCGACATCATCTGGTGTATATCGTGTGAACAAATGATGTATCATTAGGAAAATTCACTGAGCCACAAGCAAAAGAAAATCACCTCAGGGGTGGTGTAGTGCCAGTGGCATGGCTTTGCGCCAGAATCTTCGAAATTTGCAAAGCCCCTAGTTCGACCACCGCCCGTAGTAGTCTTCATCTATGTAATTACTTAGGCTTATTGATTGTCCCACACATGCTTGCTTCTTGCAACTCGAACACCTCACCAGGGTAACAATGGTAGTGGTGGCGATAATGCTACAAGGAAAACAACAGCAAGTACGATAAAGAGATACTGAGGGGAAATAGACAAACTTGATGTGAGAATCCTCCTCAAAGGTGATATTGAATTCGCGTCCAAGCAAGCCCAGGTAAGCCACAATAATCCGAGATGTACCGAGCAAATCTTCTTGAGTGCATCTAGAACCGAGAATGCAGCTCCGATAGTGATATGGCGGTCACAGTTGAATTTGAGAGTGAATTGTTGTTAATAAGTGCGCATCAGGTTCAGGAGAGGATCTAGTAAAAATTCATCTGAAGCTGAAGCACGCGTACCGTCATGCGAGGAAAGTCTTTTGCATTGTACTGATGAATGCTGAATAATTCAAGGAGAAAATGATCAACACTAAGGCAAGACCATGGCGAATCGGAGGAAAGAAAATACCCTCTATCCTCATTCGTGGCCGTGGATTAGCCGCCACTGAAACTCGGAGCCTAAGGTTTGAGCCTTTAATAGTTCCGATATTATCAACGTCGAGGAGCCGAGTTCAATGCCTTGTATTTGGGTGGAAAAAGGCGTAAGGGTCGTACTTCCCTATGCACCCAAGCGGCAATTCTTTCGGTGAAGACAGCTGATGAGAGAGAAGAGTAAGCTTCCTTCCCATTGCAGCACTGACACGACGTCTATGGTCATCCACTGTGGTAGTAAGCTCTGAGTAGCTTTTCTTGCCCGACGGTCTTTTTCTACTGCCCAAGGAAAACACCTTCTCCCTGGTCTTGAATCTCTCTTCCCTTGGCCAAATGTGTTGAGTCAACATTACACTGATTACAGATTTATGAATACATTCAACCTTGCTCAGTTTGATTTATTCAGTCCTGGGCACTGGGGTACAACATCTGTAAAACCTGGATTTTCGGCTCAGAGCTTGAGCCTTGAAAGCAGCTGACAGCACTGTCCAGCAGAACTGATGAACTGTTGGGAGCTTTAGTGCTGAACAGTGTTCTCCAGTCAGTCTCTTCCAGGTTTTACAAATGAAAGTATTCTTCATCCCCAGGATCAAGCACTGGCAATGTGCGATCAGATTTTAGAGACTCATCATAGTAGATTCAGGGTGGCTCCGTATTGAACATTGATGCTGAGGTTCCCGCGGGGAAGGGAAAATTTGTATTCGGAGAGTAGATGTTCGTCCTCTCTATATGCAATGCATCCATTAGTCCAATTCACATCTTCTTCACTTCATTTTAGTAGGATTGTGTTTGTACTAGGAACACAATAAGATCTGTTTTGAGTGCCATCAGTTACATCCACATAAGTTGGAATACACAGTTCAAAGGCTGACCAGCATTTTTTGAAAAGTTCTCGGCTAGAACACTGTCCTTAGAGACGAGTCGGATCGGAAGGCCTACACAAATCAATATCAAGGTAGATAAATTATGCAGATATTGTATCACAGGGTGCAAATTATCATAAGTTTTTGTGGCTTATGAGAAACTTACGGTGAATTAACATAAAATGGCTAAAGCATAAGATTGTCTACTTATCTTGTTGTTTATGATGAACTTATGCAAATAAATTTCCTTTTATGTAAGTTTTATTCCATAAGTTCTACGTAATACTTTCCATAAGTCACAAATCTTATCTTATCGGAAATTTACATCAATTTTCCAAAAGTCTTCAGTAAGTGGCAGCAACTTATGGAGATTTGCACCCTGTGTATGGAGGAAGAGGAATTTGAAAGACAACACATGGAATAACAGAGATTGCACAGGTAATGGACACAATGTCAAGAGTTTGCGAGGGAACAGATAGCCATAAGAACGATGAATTAGAATAGATAAATAGGCAACTAAAAATGGATGGACACAAATAATAACCCTTAAAACAACCTAACGAAATTACTTGGAAACACACACCTCCCCTCCTCTCTCCTCTCCTCATCGAGCAACTCCCCGCTCCACCACCCGTCGTCAGGAATATCTGTAACGGCGATGATGTCGCCGGCTTGAAAGTTGAATTCTTCAGGAATTGTCGCGGTATAGTCGTACATTGCTTCCACTGGGTAGGACAAGAATATGTACATAGTCAGCATACCTCGAACATATATGAGAAGAATGAATGAAACGGAATGAACATAAAAGGAAAGAAATAGCGAGACTCATTTAACCCGGATCGCCACGAAATTTGAATGTGTTGATGACGGGTTGGGAATGAAAAGAATCAAAGGAGATCAAAGAATGCAAAGGGAGATAAAGATAAAGGAGAGGGAAGGACAGATGAGGTAGATAACTTGAGTAGAAATGAACACGAAAATCACCATAAAACAAAATTTTATTCCTATCTCCTCCTGCCCCTCCTCCTACACTTCCGCCGGTAGCCATCGTTGGCACCGGCGGGATCGGCGCTGCGACTTCGTTATCCGTAGGTTGTGGCGGGAGCGTCAGTCGCCGTTGTTCGAGAGTAGCCGGGGTCGACGCTGTAGGTTGGATCGTTTGTTGTTGTCGGGATGAGAGAGAATCAGACTGTTGATCACCGCGTTCACGAGCTGCGTTGCCGTGTCCGTTGTGATTAAGATTACTATACCCGTTTCGCTGGTCCCTCTGCTGATGATTTTGCTCGCGTTGATCGCGTTGATCCCTCTGTTGCTGTGGAGATGACGAAGTGTTCGTTGGTGGGGACGAGACAGCATTATTCATATTTGTCGTAGCCGGTTGTTGAGAACCCGGCGAAACTCGAGCAGGTGATGATGTACTTGATGGTGTTCCTCCTCCTCCCCGCTGTTGAATTGAGCCGGTAGGCATCGTTGGAGCAGGTATAGATGGTGGAGGTACGTTAGGTGGAGGTACAGGAGGTGCTGTCGTGGGAGCCGTAGTTATAGAAGATCCGGAAGGACCGGAATGACCGGAATGACCTGAGTGGGACGCTGGATGAGAGGAAGGATTGGCAGAAGAGCCAGTCTGAGCAGCCACATATGGAGGAGCTGCTGGAGGAACACCGCTTTTTCGTGATTTTCGGGTGAACGTGGCTGGGTGGGTGGATATCGTCGTAGAGAGTTGGGAGGAAGTAGGATTAGAGGAGGGATCCATACTCGACGCGGGGAATGGCAAGAATTCTGGCAGGTTAGGTATTGAGCTTCCTGTACCGTATTCCTGTACAAACGCGAGGATATCGCGGTCTGTTTCAAATTGGTCGAGAACTGTACGAATGGCTTCACAAGACTATGTAATGCATTTAGCGCGTAGAACATTGAATGAAATAAGTTGGGCTCACCTCATCGTCTGCTACACAGACCGTCGAAACGGAATTCGCGTACGCCCATAGGTTGTCCTTCAGAAAATCTAACCGTTCCTCCTCTAAATCCTGACATCCATCGCAGAAGCTCCGCCATTCTGATTCCCAAGCAGGGAGCGAGTCAGCTAAAGACTTTGTAAACGCCGCGTAATCCTTCTCGTTCGCAGCGACGGTCTGTTCTAAACGCTTGAGTTTTGAGCGAACTTTTTCCAGGTCACCAGAGGTTGGATTTTCTTGAAGTTGCTGTAATTGTTGTCGACAGACCCCGATTCTCACACAATCCCCGTAATATTTCTCTCTCGCTTTGGCGACGTAGACCTCTGCTTGTAGTTTTGCTTTATGTCTCTTCTCCACTGCGCTCATTACGAGCCGCTTATGGTCGGAGAGTTTATTAAGCATCGCCGCAGCGGGGTCTTCCATCTCACTGCGAATTTGATTAGCGAGTTGGAGGTGTGTCTGTGCGAGCTTGGTGGTTTCAAGTTGGAGAGTTGTAAGCGAGTTGCGGAGTTCACTGCATGCCGGGTTATTTAACGGTAATAGACCTAGATAAGCGACGTAACCCACCCAATTTCGTCTCTCCCAAAATCAATCGCCGCCAACTCCCCCATCCTCTTTGCGTAGTCCTCCTCAATCGCAACTCTCTCCTTCCAAAATCCTTTCAATCCCTCTATTGTTCTCACCCCTCCACGCATCCTGGCAAAGAGCACATTAACGCCGGCATCTCCGTCCCCGCCCCAGAACGAATTACAAAAGTCCCGTGAGGGATTACCGTTGTACGGATCGATAGACGGAGATTTTGCTGAGGCATATCTGGATAGAGAGGTTACTGAGGAAAGGGAAGTGTGCGATGGTTGGGGCTGAAGTGACATTGTGGATATGGATAATTTGTCCTTCCTTAAGAATTATAGTTAGTTGGATCCTTCCTTGGGGAATATAACCGGCGCGAGACGACAAAGTGAAAGTAGACGGGCACAGAGAGAGCACTGGCGAAAGCTTGATGTAAAGAAAGTATATTCCAAGTCGCTGCGCTAACGATGGCTGGGCGATGCTGGAAGGCGATGGCCGTTTGATTTCTCTGATTTGTTTTGATGCGTGTTTAGAACTGCCGCTGAAAATTGAGCGCCAAAGGCAGTGCTGCTCCCCAAAATCTTCCGTTCACCCAGTCTCTCGAACGCATCTCCAACATGAACAATTTAATAGGATTTGCGCGTTTCTCTATAAAATTTCCGCCGACCTGGTCTCTTCCTCGTCAAAGAGTCGGGAATACATATGTTACAGACTCACGGTCAAATAGTATTCAACCGACCATCAACAATCCCATGGCACTGTTTCTCTCTCTCCTAGGCCTCCTCGAAGCTGTACCAAAGTCTCGTTCCGAACAATTTGCTGCCATCCAGTGCTAGGTGCCGCGTACCAGTGTTTGCTGTTATCTTTGCGGTGGTTCCCGTCATCACTATCTATCTATCTATCTATCTGGCTTCTCTTTCATGTGTCAATTCCAGGTGATCTGTCACTTGAAATTCAGCTCCCAGGATTTCCTTCGGAACGTACTGCCTGCACCGACGTGAGTGTATCCTTCAAACAGAATCGCTCCTTCAACAGAATTGCTCCTTCAAACAGAATTGCTCCTTCAAACAGAATTGCTCCGACCAACGATGTATATACTGGAGCAACGGAAAAATCAACACCGATCAATCAACAAGCCAGGCGTCCTCTTCTGTCTCGTATTTTTGCAATCTGACTCTGTTGATACTCCTCCTTGATTTTGAGCCATCTTCTCACTGTCACTGTGAATGCCCGTCATGTGTTTCCTTATTCCCACTGTATATTCCTTGTGCATTTACCCGCTGTTCTTTCCTTTATCCGAAACCTCAAGTCACGTTCACGTTCAAGTTGAGTCCTGTTTAGACTCAGAATTTACTGCTTTGAATCAAACTGAAAAGGTTTCGCCGTAGGCAAGATTTTGAGAAGGGCTCATAATACTGTTTATACATTACATTACTTGTTTTGAGCATCTTGCAGCGTCTCTAAGATCATCACTTCTACAGCATTCTGATTTTTTGTAATGAATCGGCGACTCATAGGCACTAGCAACAGCTTTGTGAGCCATTCAAGTCAGTGTGAACTGAGGTTACTTATACGGGGTCGCCAACTACGAGTCCGAAGTAAGAACACAAATCGCCGACTTGTCTTAAAGAGACGAGAATGAACGATAGCGACAACATGATCAAGTTCAATGAGAGGATAGGATAGGATAGGAGAGGATAGGATACTCAAACTCAGATTCAAGATTCAATTACACGCTATTGTTACATACAACACAAACAACGAAAGCAATGTGGGCAA
>MU795369.1:0-26372 GCA_027886305.1 Lentinula aff. lateritia | reverse complement strand
GTGGGATGTGAAAGTGATGGAGTGATGTATCGTACAAATAAGGGCGTAGAGACAGTGAGAAAAGGAAAATGATAGGGGCTACGTACTTCATGACAATGCCATGTGTTTCCAGTGGAGAAAAAGTAGAGTAGAGGAGACAAGAAGCAGCCAAGCTAATGAGCAGCAGTAACACTGATAACAAGGAGCAGACCAAAGGACTTATAAAGCCATAAGGTCAAGGCAAGAGAGTCTAAGGTGACAAGCCTTAGAAGATTAGAGAGTCAATCTAAGTCAATAATTGAATTGAAGAACTAAAGTTCAGTACAGGAGTATTTCAGGGTAGAGAATAAACAATAAAACTAAACTAGTCAAAAGGGATTGTGTAGCAAGAAAGAACAATAAAGTCAGGATACAATAAACCTGTCATGAAGTACATAGCCCCTATCATTTTCCTTTTCTCACCGTCTCTACGCCCTCATTTGTACGATACATCACTCCATCACTTTCACATCCCACCATTGTCGAACCCTCATCAATTACTGATCCACCTGACCCCCTTCATCAATTACCGATCCATCAGTTACCCTTCTCCTTCTACTGGCTTCTGCCACCTTCTTTATTCTCAACTGTACAGTATTACATCGTTATTTCTCGCAGATTGGATTATGTATATAAAGCCAGCTCCCCACTACCTGGTCCCTTATCTTGACCTCTCTGTCATTATCTTGGGACCAGGTATGTGTTTACTTATTATTACCTATGACTACGATACTCAATAAATCTCTGTCATTATCTTGGGACCAGTCTGTCCACGCTTTGCTCAGTTGCTCCGCTTCTACCGTTCACTCAGCTGCTCCGCACCGTCGCCCCGCTTAGTCACTCCGTCGCTGACGCTTTGTGACAAAACCATACCTCAGAAAACTAAACTTTGAGATGAAGCACCAGAGAACTGAACTTTGACAAATCCTTAAGTCCAGTCTTGGAAGGCTGTGTGTTGGTGCATACTGCTGAAGCATGGTCTTGACAGTATCCCGCCCTCTTAGGCTTGAGTGCCAGAGAATTGGACTTCAATAATTCTTCAAATCCGATTCTGAAAGGCTGAGTGTTAGGATGCAGCACTGAAGCATGGTCTTGACAGGCAAGGAAAGTGGCAAAAGCCAGTAGAAGGAGAAGATAGGTCAGGTGGATCAGTAATTGATGAGGGTTTGACAGTGATAGAGTGTAAAAGTGATGGGATGATGTATTGTACAAGTCAAGGCATAGAGATAGTGAGAAAAGGAAAATAATAGAGACTACATACTCCATAACAAGTACTAGATTTTGCATAATACAGCAGTGGATTTGATCATGCATTCTTACAGCTCTATACCACTGCTACAAATCTCACAGACTGCCAGGCTTGCCAGTGACATATCAAGAACTTTTTGATATTTTCATACCACTCAAAGTGCATGACCAACTGTCCATAAGAATGCTATGCCATGACCTACCCCTGGGCTATAAAAGACACAGACAATGATTAGCTATGGTTTCAATACAACCTTTCCAAACTGACTGTGGGTAACATTGCTGAATCACTCCACAGAAAATTAAACAAGTATGATATTTGCAGATGGTGTTGGTACAGAACTGAAATAATGGGTATACTAGATTAAAAGGCAGCTATTCAGAAGATGTAAGGTTGAGTCAAGATAACAAGCCCATCAAAACTTGACAACTTACTTGCCTATCTGGGAACCCAGCTGAGTCAAGTTCAGGGTCCAAGTCAACCTTTGACTTGCAGCAGCACTGAAATAAGCTTCATATTCTGCCAAATATAATTATGGGAGTATTTAACATATTCTGCAAGTCCATATTGAGAGAATTTTGTTCAAAACCTTACAATAATCTCAGCCTTTTGAGGGTGAGAAAGTGGGCTTATTTTGTAGGTTTTGTGTGCTGTATGCTCAGGTAGGTTGGCTGGTATTCATGCCTGGGCACTAGCTGCTTTGCCTGTGCTGTTGCCTATGTGGCTGTGCTTCCTCTTTGTACCTGTGCTCCTTGTTCAGTTCTAGTGGAGTGACTAGATGAAGCAGCAAGGCAGAATGACTAAATAGATAGTGGAGAGGAGCATGGAGACAGAGAGGTCAAGATAAGGAACCAAGCTGTGCGTGGGGGAGCTGGCTATATATATATAATCTGGTCTGTGGGAAATAACAATGTAATACTGTACAATTTGAGGGTAAAGAAGATGGCAGAAGCTGGTAGAAGGAGAAGTGGATCAGTAAATCAAAGAAGGAAGGGTTCAGATGAATCAGTGATCAATGAAGAATGATCAATCTGTTAAGATCATGTATACTGTTGACACACCTAAATTTTGGCTAGACGTCTATGCAGTGAATTGTGACACTTTCATGTGTAGATTTATATCAAGAGGACTGTAATCGAGACCCAGATTGACAGTCAAAGTCAATACTGAAACAGTCTAATAGTTGAAGGGACCCTATACCCATACTACCACAAGTTGGTTAGTTTACCCATCCCCAATACTACCTTTGGATAACAGTCTACCTGTTTGACAAGCAGGATTATACCAGACTTGGACTACATCCGAAGAATGACCATTGACATATAACATACTAAGGGTATTCTTATTGGACCTTATACTGGCAGGAGTTTGGAAGAACTTACTCAAGTGACCATGAGCCGAGGATTGACTCAAAATGACTTTCTAGAACTCGGGAATTGTCAAATACACATTCTAGAATGAGATCAGGCATTAATCTAATAAACCAATCAGGTTGCATGGTTGAGGAAAATGACTAGAAAGATGATCAAAGTACTGCGAGGCTCCAAAGACATATCAAATGAATGTCAAAGAGTCCTGACACGGAAAATATTGAAGAATACAATTAAATGAATACTATGCACAACTCCCTTGATAGAGTATAGACACAATGGGTGTCTATTGAAAGAGAGAAGTAATTAGTTTAATCCAGATGAATCAAATTGATAGGATTAGAAATGAGGAGAGCTAATTTGCCTCCAGGCGAGATGACATACGATTAAAGGACATGTTGAGCATCAATGACAAATGAACACCATTCAAGTCATTCTTTAAACAATTAAGATTGAATAAATACTGAAGTACCTACAGAATATTGGGGCCAATATGGACCAAATGAGAACGAATAGCTTCAAATTAAAAGATGTATAACTTATTATAGAAGTTTTCTTGTGGTTCCGAATGTTTATTCCATTAAATTAATTGTACTGTGCGATTCTATATCCTGTATGTATAAATAGCAATCAGATGTATCTGGAATACAAGTGATTTTGGGACAATGTTGCAGTGCTAATTCATAAAAAGGAAAGACAAAGACACACTCCCACCAGACTGAAGCCTCTTTGCTAGCAGCCATTTGGGCCCGGCACTTGCGGGTATAGGAACATTGTGTTCTGCTCCTTGTGACTGCAAGAAGTTATATCCAGTTGTTGGGTATTCTTCGAACTTAGGATCAGTCATTGGTCTTAAGGGCAAATCACGCTGTGTGGTTGTGCCAGCACATAGTTCTAGCCCTCTGTAGGGGTCTGTGTGTTCCGGTTTTAATTTACTTTGATTCAAACCCCCGATTCTTGATATACCCATATCAATACTACCAAAGCACAAATAGTGCTGAATCTACCTTAATCAAAGGAATATATTGAATCCTTAAAATGATTCAAATTGATTGATTGAAGCTTTTCCTTAGCTCTCAAAAACTTTGCGAAACCTTTGACAATGCTACCCCTTGCTATTAAATAAATTTGATAGCAGTGAACTTGCATATTGTGTATTAGATTGGTTGGTTGGAGTGCCCATTTGATTCCTTCCTTTCTCTTTTACACAAAAACGAGGCAAGCTCGTTACTGTACAACCGTGCCAGGGCTGTTTGGTACCAAAGTGCGGAAGCTGTGGTGGGACAGTAGTGAAGTTATTAACAACACCGCCGTTACACCACTAGTCCCCGGAGAGTAGAGTCAGAGGTAGAAGAACAAGTAGCAGCCAGGCCAAGCTTGGCAGTAAAGCCGACAATGAGGAGCAAACCAAAGAACTTAGAAGTCCCAAGGGTGAGACAGAGATGCTCGAGGTATAAGCCTCAGAACTTCAGAAGACAGAATGAGTGATCAAGGGTGATCCAAGTCAATAATTAAACTGAGGAACTAAGGTACAGTACAGGAGTATTTATATCAACTACTCGGTGGTTCAGAGCAAAGCGCCAGACTAACTAATAGAGGCTGTACGTTTAGTACCGTCAGGGTAAGGAATAAGACAATAAAACTAGACTAGGTCAAAAGGGAATGTGTAGCAAGAAAGAACAATAAGATAAAGATTACAATAAGTCCAAGATCTTCAGAATGCCGACAATGGTGGGAGGTGCCGAGCATGGTCTTGACACTATCATACAAGTCATGGCATAGAGACAGTGAGAAAGTGAAAATGATAGGGGCTGTGTACTTTATGACAAGGTCTTAGTAATCTAAGACCACAACATGGATGTTCTCTTCAAATAACAATACCTGTATCATTACTGTCTTTTTTGCCCAAAATGTGTATGCTTTTGTCTCCTTCACACCTGTGCCTACTTTGCCTCCTCCATGTCTTTACAATATCTTGTTAATTGACACTTAAACATAACATTGTCCTGTGCTTTGTTATGCACTAAATTCTTTGCTCCATTTTATTTCTTATTGCATGTGCAAGGTTCCACCACTATGCAGCTGTGCACTGAGGTCCAGGGTAACAGCTTGAAGCCTAATGCAGTCATTACATCTACAATTGAGAAGGCTGTTGCTTTCCCATTTGGGGAGAAAGAGCTTCTGTCAAAAAGTGAAATCATCTGATGGTACATTGACAAGTTCCGGTTTCGGAGCAGAAATAGTAAATGCCAATAGTAAAAATAGTAAATGGTGTTCAGGTGCTCAGAATGCAAAAACAGAGCCATCAAAGATAGCTAGGACTGCCAGATTGGCCAAAGAGTAAGTGTATTGAATGGGTTATATCTTCAGTCCATGTACAATTATCAGTTTTTATTGGTTATGCATTTTGTTTTTGGTTCAACACCTTGTAGTCAGGCTGTAATGTGTTAGAATAGCTTTGATAATAGATGTAAAACTGCTCTGTAACAGTATTGTCAATAAGTGGTAGGTTGCATGTGAGTGTCCCAGAATACCTCAAGCAAGGTTTATGTCTGTCATGAAGTCTCATGATGCGCCCTTTGATGTGCCATCAGCGGTGTGTTCCCATCAATCTCTTTTCACATGTTTATTGCACTTTATCACACGATCATCCCACTAGTTCCATTTGTTTCCATATGCTTCCATACAACTCATTCTTATTCATTGATTAGTTCATTATGATTCATTATCAACACATTATTACTTGTATATATTGATTCCTCACTCTTGTTCTATATCACATCGTTATTTACAATCACTTACTCATTAGACAAGAGTAATATATAAAGGACAGTAGACAGATCCTAGTTCCCCATCTCGACCTCTTGGTCATTGGGCAACTAGGCAAGTACTTGTATCCTTTTAGATACTACCTATCTACCTTGGTCATTGGGCAACTAGATTCCCTTTTGATTGCTGGTGTGATTGGCCTCTGACGCTATCCCACTATTGTTCGAGATCACTATTCCTTTCATCTGTGCTTGTGCTTGCTTCTGTGCCTCTTCATTGTGCTTCTGTCGCTCCTCGATATACTCGGACTCCTGCCTCCCACCTCATCGCGACAATGTCCCTAACAGGGGCAACTAGTTAATATTTTAGGCTGAAAACATTGCATAGTTTACAGTGTTTGCCCAGACAGGGTTCTGGTTGTTGGGAAGTATATTCTGCACATACTACCCTAGACCCTGTATGTACACACTACCTCTCAGGGACCATTAAAGCAGCAGTTTTCATGCAAAATTGAACTGCCTGCCCAAATTTCTATTGTTTTTGTTTACATCCTACTCAAATGATATGGAACCTACTTGAACTTCCAACTTTCAACTTGTAGTAGACCAACTGTAGATGAGTCCAATACTAAATATCAAATAACCACATTATTTTTTTCACTTACATTCCATATAAGCACTATAAGACTCTATGCCAACTAATTGTCCTTCAGAAAATTTAGTGGAGTGGCAGGCCTTGGCAGTCAGAAATATAGTTGCCAAGCAGAGAGGCCCTGCCAATGCCTGCAGATTTCTTCGCTGATGCAAAATGATTTGTGTTTATTTTGACATTATTGGGTAAAAATTTATAGTACTCCTAGACTCACTGAGATTTCATGAGGTTTCCTTTATACAGAAGCCTTTTGAGTAGGCATGATGAGTAGGTCATAGGAGATGGATGATCATTCAGCTGGCTTTAAACAGCAAGTTTGATCCGAGTAGGGCCATGATTTTTGCATGAAATCTGCCATCATAGACCATATAACCAAGAGACAGCATTATTACTTGATACTGTAAAGTTCCAAGTAGATTACACAATTGGCATCCTCAACCCACCTCAGTTGCTACAATATCAACTGAGGTCATACCCGCCATAATACCAATACTAGCTCACAGTACATTTGTAAAACCTGTATTTTTGGCTAAGAGCTTGAAAGCAGCTGACAGCGCTCTCCAGCTAGTATTCTTGCTCTCGCAAGCATCCAGGTTTTGCAGATGTAGATTAACTATATCTTAACAGGTACATTTAGTTGCTACAATATCAGCTGAGATTAAGTATATCTTAACACTGGTAGAGCTTCTGGGGGGCCTATAAATCTACATAAATTCTAACTTGAACACAGACTTCACCTAAGATTGTTATCTTCCCAAATAAAATATATTGGGAGTGCAGAGCCTGTGTTCCTGTCCTATTGCTCTCTCTAAGTGTTGCCACCATGAAACAAGTATAATCCCAATTTTGAACCCTTATAGAAAGTAACCTTTACCAAAGCCATGAAGCGTCTTGTGCTTGAGATCCGGGAAGGTGACGTGACTAATTAGAAGAGATTTTTCCGGATCGTCTGACTCCTTACATCTAGCGCAGTGTGTGTAGCATGGACCCCGGCTGTTCCTCAATGGGACCGTGTCGGTTTTCCTTTCCTTTCCTCACCGCCACTGATGGCAATGATATTTGATCTGCTCGGAAACATCTGCTCGTCAACGCAGATCCACCAGTGTTCGCCCCTTAGAAGTTTGAATTCACCCGTCCATCTGCTATATTTATTCTGAAACACCGCGATGTGCTGTAACCAGCGGTGATAAGCAAAGGAAAACTAACGTCGATAAAGATTGGAATCAGATAGGAAAAGCTAGAAGCTACAATTTTTCCGCAAATACACTGCTACTCATACACCACCCGCCTTCACATACTTCAGTTGTCAACCGTGGAACCTGGGGTTGGGTACGCGGTAGTTTCAATAGTACCATATGTTGCTCCACCTTCACTTTCACCTTCTGGAATCAGGATTGGAAGGCTGGAGAATGTACCACGTCCAAATCGAGGTCGATCAAAACTCTCGACAATATATTCAGATATATCTGGAGGTGAGGGTGCACGCCTCGAAGAATCATAATCGTCAGGAAGCACCACCGTTTCGGCTGGAGAGGCCTGTCTCGACAACAAGGATTCCGGGCGCCGTAAGCTACCTCTTCGTAGCCTCGGAAAAGTGGGGTTCGAATTTGGACCCGGGATTGAAGTCGTGCTACGTTCACCGCTTACTTCCGCTTCAGAAAGTGGGGGTAGGATGACTCCATGTGATGAAGAGGAAGCAGGTAGATATGGTACAGTGGTATTATCACCAATAGCAAGCCCGTCGTCACCATCGGGAAGATCGCTCCAAAGATTAAGTTCAGGATTTGACCTCCGTGGTCGACTGAGACCGAAGAATCTACGGGTCGCTCCAGGCGAAAGCCATGAATTGTTGTCTCTGTCTCGAGATTCGGAAGCAGTAGTCGAATTAGCGTCAGTGGTCACACTACTAGTAGCACCACTAGTGGTGTTCCGGATAGTAGATCGCCTTCTGGAGGTAAAATCGTTGAAATCCACTGTCCTTGACCTTGTTGGACGACGCAAAGAGGATGAACGAGATAGGTTTGAACCAGATTGAAGATATGAACGCGGAGGGATCCAGCTGCGTGAATAGGCGGATACCTCATCTGTCGAAGTAATGGGAACTGGACTCGAAGACCTGGCAGCGAAAGAGGGTAGTACACTAGTCTCCATCATCGCATCATGCTGCTGTCGCAGAGTTGTATCTGTATCAAGGAGAGCACTAAACTCGTCCTCCTCCTCGTCCTCCTCCAAGTCTATGTCTTCTGGGGGTCCGGGGTAGTATATATGCGACCTACTGCGCCCGGCAACACGGTGAGAGAAAGATGAAGAAAAGTAGACTTTGGTGGAGCTGGTTATGATTCGAAGGCTTCTTGCGGTACGTTCCCCTATGAGCCGGCGGTCGTCCGCATTTGAGCGGGATTGTCTATCAGCGAGTTCCTATTGAATTCATGAGCAGGTTTTCAATGAGTTTCCAAGCTCTCGAAGCTCGTACATTAACTAAGATATCGAAGAAAGAGGTCGTAAAAGAGTCCCCGGCATCCAGCTCCTCCACAAACCTCTCAAAATTGATCTCCGGCTCCGTTTTGTCCAGCTTGGATCTTTTGATAGCCCCAGAACTGCCCATGAGAGTTGACAAATGCACCACGTGGATTAAATTCATGTATACGATCTTTATTAGCACCTCGCGACATACTGAAATATAAACTTGACCACATACACAAGGCTTTTGATTTTAGAGCTCAATACATCGTCGTAGTAGCCTGATGTCCTGGAATTCACGGTGTGACGATGTGCAAAAAGAGGCAAGCGGAAGGAGAGCGTACCATTTGCCCATTTTGAATAAGATACTAATGATATAGAGGGAAGATGTAAGTAGGAGGCAACGAGGCTTCCGATTAGATGATGGTCACCAAATACAATGAATCATAAACAAGTACAAAGTTAAGGCGAATAATTACATAACTCTCAGTTAGTAGAGACAGCTTTGACCTTCAATAACCCTCTTTGACAAGCTACTTCAGATACTACTCTCCTTCAAGGTATTGTTCGGTGTTGTACGATTCATATCAAGACGCCATTGGCCCTTTGGACTTAGGTCAAACGACTCTCTTGTCAATGAAATTCTGAAAATTTCTCAGGACAGATAATACGAGCTGTTCAGATGACATACATCCACTCGATGTTTTGTATTGAAGAACCAAGCTTGAGACGGGCAGCCGTTTCTACAACTATCCCCCTGACCCACAGCTCCACCCCAAGGATTGAGATTGAATAGTCGTCTTTTACACCTTCCTGAACTTACCATTATGATGTACATCGGAACTGTCTCAATCGCTAAGCCAAGAACTAGACGTAGAAAAATGCCCTTCGAATCTTTCCGAGCCATATACCTCGCTGCCTCGCACACTATCCTCTACAGGTTATTGTGGCGTCACTTACCAGTGCGCGCTCGGAGCCAGACCCAAGAGGCGACATTTTTTCTCTACAGGTTGAAGCGATACCTACTATAATCATGGCTTTTGTAACACTCTTTTTTCTTCCCTCTTTTCCTTTTTCCGCAAGTTTCTTCACCTCACGGGAGAAGGCCATCGCTCAAGCTCGCGTCAATCGCGATCACAGACCTCAATCGCACGGTGGGATGACCGGGTGGCAAGGGTTTGAAGGCGGTTATCATCGACCCCAATGCGTGGATGTTCATGTCGATTTACGCTAGCTGTGAGATTCCGAAGAGTGCTAACGCCAAATAACTGAAAAAAATATCTCTAGTCAGTGTCGGAGTGGCCACTATTTCATAGTTTTTACCTACGGTGGGCATCCTGTTAGCGATCCTCCGGCTCAACCACTCAGTACTGCTACTTTCTAGCTCATTAATGATCTCGGCTTCACCGCAATCAACGCACAGGGCCTGACTGTCGCACCCTATATCCTCGGATGGGGCATGGTTGTGCTTCAAGCTTGGCACAGCGATAAGACCCGAGAACGAGGGTGGCATATCATCGTTTCTTGCGTACTATCTTTCGTGGGCTACATCATACTGGCCACATCCGCACGGAAGAACGTTGGCGCATCATATTTTGCGCTATTCTTGGTCGTTGGAGGGTTGTACAGTCTATTCCCGCTAGTGATGTGAATTACATATGTCAAATTTTTCCTCTCTTCTGACCATATCTTGCAGGAGCTGGGCAGCAAATACATTATCTCCTACATCCAAGCGAGGAGTAGGAACTGCATTTATTGTGTCTATTCCAAACACCGTGTCTATGTGAATTGCATCTTCGTTTGTTTGAAATTCATCTGAGGGCTTTATCGGTAGCGCTTCTCCGCAGATCTACTTCGATCCAGAAGACTACTACGTCAAAGGGCACGCCATATCTACCGGGTATATACCTTCTAACCGCTTCACAAGCAATGCTAAAGCCCCTCTTCGTAGCTGTCTGTTTTTGTCTATGCTCATGGCTTTTGCTCTTCGTACTCGGCTTTCGTGGCTCAACAAGCGTAATGCACAACGCTTCAGTGGAATGTCTGAAGACGAGAAAGCATTGCTACCTGCGATGAATGAAATGGATGACCAGGATCCAAGATACGTTTTTATGACCTGACCCACGGTACTACTAGTAGTGTTACACATTGCTTGTGCACGCAAGATATTATATGAAAGTCCCAATAATGCTGAAGCGGTCTCGTACCAGCTGAGATGACAATCCTACATACTTAATCACCGTGCTTGTGAAAGCTTTTCGGGGACAAACTGCAGCCCCTGATATGATAGCAACCGTCCCATCACCTTGCTTGCAAGGTCTATTCCACTCGGTATTTGACGTCTCGGTGTGCAGGCACATTTTTGCTATGTTTGGTTTCAGGTTATCAGCCAAACCTCTTCAATCATCTTGCTTATAATTGTACCTCGCGGGGCACGTAGCTAGGGCACGCCGCATTTTATTTCGAATTTATTCATGGATAGAAGATGATTAAAATTTACTCATTTCGACCTATCCTACCATTGTCTGTCGGAATTCTTGGAACATCTCGAGATGTATTATATTAAACCGGCGTATGATGTTCGACTTGTGGGGTCAATACGCTTCAGCTTACTTCTTCAGGAAGATGTGCGTGTGCGAGCTTTGGCGAGTCAACGATGAACCTGATGGCATGCAATGAATTTTTCCGTCCCTTGAATTCCAGGACGTATGCTCCTAAGCGCACGATATCAAGCAATGCACGCTTGAAGCCGTTCAACATAAACAGCTACATCCACAGAATCCAACGATTAGGATCAGCAATATGTACTTGAATCCATGTACATTACAATTATTTATCAGCATGAGCAACGAAGGTCAGAGCACTGTGTAAAAAGTACTGTAGACAATAGAAAATGTCATAGGTAGATATGTGAGGCTATAGTACAAAATCCAAAAAGAAGACAGTTTATTTTATCACCGTATTAGCTTCCCATAATCCAGCAAGCTATTCTCGTCCTTGGCACTGGAAGTCCGACTAGGAAAAACATTCCAGAATCGGAGAGTTTCATCGCCACCTCCAGTGACGATAGTTTCTCCGTTCGGGTTCAACGAAACGTATTGAACACAATCGGTATGGCCCGTCAACGAAGCGACCATATTCATGGAAGGGTATTTCCAAATGCGTATTTGGTTGGGGATGGTCTGAGTGGAATACCCATGGGTGGAGACGAGCTCGTGGGAGTTGGTAGACCATAGAAGATTGCATACCTAAACGGATAGACACAACGTTAACACTGTTTATTAATAACGAATGAGAAAGCTTACTTGACTCCCAGTCCGAATCTCATTCGTCATTGTCCCAGTTGCCGTATTCCACAGCCGGATACACGCATCCTGTTGTCCTGCACCGGAAGCTAGCACATTTGATAAGTGAGGATCCCAAGCAAGACCCTTGACAGCAGCTTTGTGCTGACGGAATCGATACAGAGGAGCGATTCCGGACACTCCTTCATCCTCGCTGACGAAGTTTCGTACAAAAGGACTCCAACCCGCACTTGTGCTAGACTCCCGTATAGAGCCCCGAAGATCCCAGATACACAATCTGTTATCGTTCCCGCCACTCGCCAAAAGGGACGCCTGTATTCCACCGTCCCCGCTCCATTTCACGCCACAAACTTCCTGTGTGTGGGCAGCACACTGTTTGAATGGTTTAGCACTCGAGTCGCGAAAGTCCCAGTGCTTTATCATGCGATCTCGTGAGCCAGAAGATAGGGTGTCGGAAGTCCAGGAAAGAGAGCCGATACGTTTGCCAGCAACGTGAGAGTGAGCATTCTTGTATCTGCGTATAAGACGAAGGGAAGAGGCGTCGTAGATTTCCAGGTGACCTTGAGCAGTAGCGGCTGCTAAAGTAGACCCCTTGTAAGATATATCAGCCAGAATATTCTGATAGCAAAACAGATTCATAGATACGCACGGACTTCATCCATGCCAAGGAGGTGTACTCATCCTTCGAGTCAAAGGCCGTACACAATTTCGCTCCACCTTTATGATTATCTCCCGTCCAAAGATACACGTGTTTGTCTAACCCGACAGCCAAAACGCCGGAAGGAGCCCAATCTACAAGGTTGGTGTAAAAGTCGTCCGAAAGACCTGGTGCATCCAGAATGCGAAAAGGTGTTTTTGCCACATTGCGATATTCAGGACGCGGCTGATTTATCAATGAACTTGTCTCTGGGTGCAAAGGGCTGAGTTGATATAAGCGGTCCGTTGGGTCATCAAGACGACTGGGTGAGTTTTCGAACTGGGACTTCCTTGAAAGAGAATGGTAGGTGATGGGTGAACCTGCGAGTTCAGACCGAAGAACAGACTTGAAAAGGTCATCGGCTTTTTCTATCGAAATATTGATCTGATTGTTGAGCTCTGTAAGGCCTTTACACACCTGTTTCAGGGTCTGGAAGAGACCAACGTCGCATTGGCTGTCTCACAGATGGCGAAGGTTTATTAGCGTTTTCATCCAGACTATAGGATGCCCACAGATTGTTCTGGTCTCGAGAAGGAACGAATCTGTCCTCACTGCCAATGCTGTACCGGGTTTTATGACGCTTGGACGGTGTATTTGTTACGTCCAACGCAGCAGTGGCCAGCGACCTTATCCTCATTGTAGGTGATTTCGTGGGTGATGAGAGTGATCCGAGGTTGAGCCTCCGTCGCTTCCTGGATGGCGAATTCTCATCTCCAGTTCCACGGAATGCGCGCAGCCGTTTTCCAAATTGCGAATTCTTCAAGGACGACATTGAATCTGATGAAGGGTGATTGCCCCAAACATGTACAAGCTTCACAAACAGACGCGCCGCAAATTCCCACTGTCATCTGATCGCAAAGCAAGGGCGCTTATAATCTTCCAAGTTCGAACGCGTTCAGGCCCAGGTCCCAGTGAAAATCCCGCCGAATGGGACCGAGTGAAATCGTGTCGGATATATCTTCGTCTGCATCGAGTGTGAGTGGTCCTTGTGTGCATCATATGCCGTTCGACTTTGTCCGATTTCTTGCCTGTTCTCCTTGAGCCACATTATTTTGTTCAACGAGTTTTTACGTCGTTATGTATGCAAATGCAATCAACAAATATCTTCGAAACTGTGTAAACAATTTTTCAGAGCAACATATCATACAAACGAACAGATAATAATATGTATTCGTGTACCCCATTGGGTCGACATACACCTTGCTTGCTTCGATCGGTTTGACTTTATGCAATTGGTAAGTTCACACAAAAATGAGGAATGGAGGCTTATTTCAGTAAATAAATATGAAAGAAAGATCGTGGAACAGGAGACTTGTGGCACTAGAGAAGTGTTTGTGTAAGATGGAAATAGCAAGCAGAAAAGCTTAGGGACAATGTGATATGGTGCCTTGGAAGCTCCTGCTAGACCCCATCCGAATGAGCATACTTTAGGCCTTTCAGGTCCAGGAAGCTTGAGCTCTGTCTGACTTGGTGGCTCAATGGAGGTAGATGGAGCTCTGGCACCGGAATTTGAGCAAAGAAGCTCAGAAGAGCTCTGGCAGCAGCAAATTGAATAGTCAATGAAACGTACATAAAGACGATTCCAGGCTTGACAAAGAAAATCCGGTATTTTCGGCGCAATTTTTACGATTCCATGTGACGATCCAAATTAGCATACTCCAAGCCAAAATTGTAGCGTACTTCGGGCCACCTATGCGGGTGGGGTTTTGCAGGAGTTTCCGGAGCCCTTGAGGGAGGCTGTTCTAGGCTGTTGGGGGGTAGGAGGGGGTAGGTAGAGTGTAGGGTTAGAGTCGGAGTCACCGTGAGATGAGGGCGGCATCTGACAGTGACTGTATCCGGATCCCTTTTACCCTATAAGGCAGGCAATCATGTGACCCTGTTCTGCCGTTGGAACGCAAACTCTAAAAAGAAATTTTGCACGGGCGCGCTCGAGGTTATGGATGGTTCATTGACCATTGCAAGCAAGGGTGATGACTGATGTAGATCCTTTTTTTTTTGGCTACTCTCGATCAAGATGAACGAATTTGAACAGAGTTTGTGAGGCGCAAGTGCGACGGAGGGACAAAACAGTGCCAGAATATAGATGAAACGATATATCAAACTACAGCAATCGATCTATCTTAGTCTGAAATCTTCATTTGAAAATACCGCATGAGTATGTACGCTGCCGGTATAGAGATCTTAAATAACGGCTTGTCTTTTTTCCCCTCTTTTTCAAAACGCTGGTTCGGTATGTCCTCCTACTGCGAACTCCTACCTTCTGAGCCTCTACCGTATGCGTTGCCTAAACACCAACTTTTTCTAGTTTCCTCAGAACATAACATTCTCTGGGTTGCAGCGCATCTTCAGAAGCCCGAAAAATTGCAGACTCGTATACCTCCGTGCGTCCCTTTATATATTTGTGATGGTCCATTTTCGTAAAATCCATACAGAACAATCCACAAACTACAAGCTCGTCTACTCATCTTCATAATTACCGATCTCAACGTACAACTTTCTCAATGTACAACCTTAGTCGTTCCCTGATGCCCTTTCTCCGAACGTCCCTCCCACGTCAATTTACCCTGTGCATCCTCCTTTTCGTTGTGGTCCATGCAGCGATAGCCAGTCCTTTGGTTCCCCGCACTGTTTTCGCAGATGGTAAGTCTTCTTTCGCTCAAAGTTCCATTCCTCCTTCTCATGTATTTCTGTGTCGCAGACCGAATTGAAGATCTAGCTCTTGCTATTGTTCGCTTCCCGACAACCGGTGACAGACCCATGGAGGCGATATTTCCCTCCGAGTCGAGACTCGAAAAATCTGTTTCTTCCTCCGAAAATTTGAGGCTTTGCATTTACACACTGTGTTTATCCCCCGAGGTAAATGCATCTGGGAAACTCGAAATAAAAGAAAGCACTTGGTCACAAATAGAGGCTACGGATGCTTTGACAATCGGGTGGGTCTCTTTCTACAACAAAGAGGAGAGGGATAAGGTAGTGAATACTGTGCGAAACCACGTTAGGACGGAGTTCAAAAATAGCTTCGATTATGTGGAATCAGCGATTGTACTTTTGAAGGGGCTTTCAGGCAAGTGTATACTCGAGGAGTGTCAGGGCAAAGTTATCTGGGAATCTTATTGCAAAGCCCGCAAGGCGGGGAGTCAGAATGGTGCATAGCTTACGATTCACGTGCCACGAGTTTGTTTTGTCCTAGACTATAAAAGGATATGTCAAAGCAACAAATCGCAGTGATGATGTCACAGCCGCCTTGAAAATTTTTCCCATCAAATGAATCGCGATAAGTATGTAATCTCGTGCGCAGCAGAGCTTATAGCAGTGGCTTATCGTGCAGATAGCCTTAGAATAACACCACCACCATCACTGTCGCCATGGTCCCGCCTCCCGCTATCGACGATGGGAGCACTCGCCCACCCCCCTCATCATTCAATCTCTACAACGAGTCCTCAACTTCACGTCGTACCTCATTGGAAAGTCTAAGTAATACACCAGCTGGAATGTTCCTTCGCCGTTTCTCCGATGAAGTTTCGTCCCCAGTTTCACCTGTACAATCCCAGGATGCACCTTTTATTCACGAGCTCGGTCCACCCAATGCCCCATTCATGTCAGAGTCTGGTCATGGTCATGGTAATGCTCATGGACCTAATTCCAGCCCTGGTAACTCAGTGTACAACGGCAGCGTCGGTGCCCACCTTGCTTCCAAAGGCTCGAATAATGAGCTCTCTCGTTCACGTAATAATAGCCTCACTTTTCGTGCTCCATTCCTCAGCCCGGCTTCCCGTCCAACTTCCAATATTGCATCTAATACTTGGAATCCCCCCACATATCCACAGACGCGTCCTGGCTCCCCTACAGCCAGCTCTACTGCGTTAGCCTTCACGCAACGTCACAGTGGCAAGCAACCTTTCCAGTCAGCTTTGCTTTCAGAGAAAATTCCAAAGGAAGATAAGCCCTGGCTCGCCAAACCTGCTCCACGCCAACGAGCAAGCTACTGGCTTACATTATTCGGGGTTTTCCTCGGCCTCGCAGGAGCTGCGTTGCTATGCTTTTTTGAGCTACGTTCTTTGAACCTTCTTGACGAGTCCCAACTTTGCACCGTCTTCTTCGACGACTTTACCTCAGGGAGCTTAGACACTTCGATATGGAGCCGGACCGTCGAATTAGGTGGTTTCGGGAACGGTGAATTCGAAATTATGACTAACAAGGACGAGAACCTTAAAATCGAAAACTCCCAACTATACCTTATTCCCACCCTAACGTCCGCTTCGATAGGGAACACTTCCGCGATATTCAATGGGTATACGTATGATCTTGGTGACGATTGTACGACATCGAACGAGACCGCCTGTTCGGTCACAAGTGATTCCAGTACGAAAACGGTTATCCCACCGGTGCAAAGCGCCCGGATATCGACCAATGGCACGTACTCGCTGAAATACGGACGTATTCAAGTACGTGCCAAGACACCTACTGGAGACTGGTTGTGGCCTAGTATATGGATGTTACCGGTGAATAATACCTACGGCCCCTGGCCTTTGTCAGGAGAGATCGACGTAAGTCCTCCAAGTCGAGATGTTTATCGCCTATCTCAATTCCTCCTCCACAGATTATGGAATCCCGCGGAAATTCGATCACATACCCTGATCAGGGCGTCAACTACGTTCGATCTTCCCTAAACTACGCACCTCTAGCTTCTCTTCTATCCCAATCCACCATGTACGGCTGGTGGTTCACAAAACGTCTCGACTCCTCTTCCTGGAGTACCGGATTCCATACTTATACCTTGGAGTGGACAGACCAATGGATGCGGATGTACGTTGACTCCAGACTCCAAGCCATGCTCGACATATCCCTCAAATCCTCCAAGGAATCCTTCTTCAATCGCGCCGGATATCCGTCCACGGCAATAAATTCGTCCTCCGGAGATACAGTCGCCGTGGAGAACATCTACGATGAAGCTGGAGGAGGCTGGAATGCGCCTTTCGATCAGGAGTTTTACCTGATCATTCAGCTGGCTGTTGGTGGAACTTCGGGGTGGTTTCCGGATGGAGCTGGAGGGAAGATGTGGACGGACGGGAGTACAGAAGCGATGTATGATTTTGCAGAAGCGCAGGATGAATGGTATGCGAGCTGGCCGACGAGTGAGGACGACAAGGCGCTAAGAGTCGATTGGGTCAAAATGTGGAACATGTGTTAGGTATGATTATGAGTTGGACTATTTTCTCAGTGGACCTGAATATGTTTTGGACTTTGGTTTAATCCTATCCTTGCTCAATGTTAGAATGACTATTATCACTATGAAATGCTATCCTACTCCAGATCATCCCTTGTACACAGAACACTACATACGCTACTTGATAAATCTGATGCTTGCGGTGAAATAATTTTCGGTAAATTAGCGATCTTGTCATTCGTTTTTGTCATGGAGGGAGTGCAAGTAAAGAAATCTGGAGACTACGTAGTATTATTTACCGGTAATGCTCTATGACCGGTCGCGGGCGAGGCTCGAAGCTAATGTAGATGATGTAAAATAACTAGCATAATCCACGGTATCTCGGAGATTCTCCGCGACTTATAAGATGGTCCTAGTTCCTACAGTTCACTTCAATCTCTAACCGGCCTCTTATTAAAGCTCAACTACAAGCTCCATCTTTACCAAAGAAATCTTTGACACGCTGTACAACTTGAAAGCTCACGTTCCAGGTAATTATGCCAACTCAATCTCACGTACTTATAGTCGGTATGTATTTTTTTTTGTTGCAATGGGAGTCACGTACTTAACATCTATATATGCGTCCGCTTTAGGTGCTGGAGTTGGAGGCTTGACTCTGGCACATGGTCTCGCGAAAAATGGAATCAAGGTCACCGTTTTTGAAAAAGAGTACGCACCGCGGAAGGTTCGCCTTTCAGGCTACTGGATGCAACGCTAATGATCCTGTCTTGTATAGCGGCTCGAACAGTTTCCGTGCCCGTAAGAAGAACGATGCTAACTGTGGTACTTACCTTCTAAAAAGCCGATCTCATTTTCAGAGGGATACCGATTTCGGATGAATCCGCATGGATCAGCTGCAGTCAAATCTCTCCTTCCAGAAACTCTTTTCGCACAGTTCGAGCAGACTGCTGCTATTACTCGCATTGGAGGTACAAGAATGAAGTACGATGGGACAGTCTTGCAAAGTCAGGAAGGACTCGGAGGTTTCCTTGGTGGAGTTGGCCCTGTACGGGGTATTCCAATACCTAAAGCAGGAGTTCCAATAGAACCTGGCAAGCCAGGCCAATACGGTGTCTACACGGTCGACAGGTAAACTGCTCGTCCTTAGCCATTTCTAAATGACTTATTGTGCCATATTTTTGTCCTTATAGAACACTCTTTCGCGCTCTGCTTTTACAAAATATAGACGTCCAATTTGGTAAACAGGTCGACAGATACAGCTTGGATTCTCCCGCAAAAAAAGTTACAATTCATTTCAGTGATGGTTCATCTGCGACCGGCGACTTTCTCGTAGGAGCCGATGGGCTTCGTTCAGCTATCAGGAAACAGTTATTACCACAACACATCCCAGTCGACACGACAGGCAGGTGTATTTACGGTAAAACACCTATCACACCGAAATTGTTGGAAAGTTTTCCTAAAGAATTGCACAACTGGATGTCGTTGACTATTGACGACACCGGATTGAAACCTCTCTCACTCCTCACGGAGCCTCTGTACTTCAGTGACGAAGCGAAGTCTCTTTCTACCAAAGTTCTTCCAAAAGCTAGCGAGGACTATATTTACTGGGTATGTATTTGGTTCTTCACTGCGCGCATATATCGCATTTCATTTCATTTTGTATGATTTCAAGGTCTTATCTGGTACTCCAGATACGTTCGAGCTTCCAGATTCTCAATTCTTATATCTCTCACCTGAACAAACCGTTCAACATTCTCTGAAGATCACAGAAAAGTGGTCAGCGGCGATTCGAGCGGTCTTTGAGTTACAGACTGTCGAACAGGCAGCCCCATTGCGCATTTCTTCCGTCGTCCCACAGTTACCATATTGGGAGCCATCTTCTCTTGTCACTCTTCTTGGCGACTCCGTTCATGTTATGAGCCCAACCGGAGGCGTCGGAGCCAACACTGCCTTGAGAGACAGTTCTGCTCTGTGTGAGGTTCTGAGGAAGGCATTTGTAGAGAATGAAGGCTCAGTTTCGGCGGAGGCAATTGGCACATACGAGGCTAACATGAGGTATGGATCATTCCGATTACGGGGAGGCAGTGTCCCTGATCTTTCTGAAAATTTCTAGGGTTTATGCAAGCGAAGCGGTAGACCGATCTCAAGAGGGCGGTGCAAAGATTTATGGACAACCCCCATTTGAGGAATGTAAACCTGTTGATTGGCTTTGAATATTTAAATACTCGCTTAATTAACATAAGCGTTCACAATGTTTTACTCAACGGCTTGAGGATTGAGGACTGAAGCAGTCTAAGCCCTCTTAGACAGACTAGACTGTATGCATGTGGGTATTGGTTGATCAGTTATTTATCCTCATGAATCCAAATCAAATTTTGCTTGAACGTGCAGTGCTATTTCCGGCGGGAGCTCGGAGTGGCGCAGATGTATCTACCCTCGAAAAAAAGAGACAATGTGCAACTTGATCAAGTACATCATCGCGAAAAGCTCCGGAGGAGACAGCAAATTTTCTTCTCTTCTTCCACTGCCAGGAGCTGGTCTTCGTGCACTCTAAGCTGGCCTTGCAGCTCGACGTTTCTAGTACACACTACAAACATCATCAGACGACACAATGAAGTGCTCCTCTGCCGCTTCCGCAGTGATTTTGGCTTCCCTCTCTATTTCTGCTTTCGAGACATATGCGGCTCCTCTGTCTATCTTCGACCAAAATATGCCGAGCGTTCCCAGTACGCCAAGTACACCGAACCCAGTACCATTCCCTCCGTTAGTGCATTGGATATAATTCATATTTCCGAACTGATACTCGACATTTTTTCTTGATCTCGCTCCTGTTTTACCAGATTCTTGCGACGGGAAGAGCATACTAATAACCCTCATATGCTGGCGGAAGACACCTCCGCGCCGGTGGTTCTGGAAATTCGTCACTTCCCGAACAGGGAGAGATATCCTCGTGCCAACGACGCTGACTCAGAGGATTTGAAGGCTCTCAGATCTTCCAAAAAATCTTCGAAAAAAAGTAGGGTAAAAGAGGCACCCGAGGATCCCACTAAATTCGTCGTCGCCGATCCTCAGAACAAGAAATCTTCCAGGAAATCCTCGAGACTGAAGAAGATAGAGGATGTTCACGAGCCAGATCAACCCAGGAAATCGACCAAGACGCACGGGCACAAGAAAACGCATAAGAGTGATCCTGCCGTTGTTGCAGAAACTATCAAGGAATCTCCCATCGAAGGTTCCTTAGATATCCAATCGAAAGAGCTTTCCTCTCCGGCTCCAGTAATTCGAGAACGACCAAAAAAATCAAAGACTTCGACTGAGAAGAACGACGACGAGTCTCTTCCCACTCACGAATCTTCCAAAAAATCACCTACCAAGTCTTCCTCTTCGACGCTGACACACAGAAAATCAAAACTAAAACCAAAACCGAATCCACCAAAGTCCAAAAAGTCAAATTCGACAGATAGCTATTTTTTCGCTCAGAATACGACTGTAGCATTTAATAGCGCTACAGCGTCCACCGCGACTACTGCCAACGCGTTCGCCGTTAACGATGGGAACATCGGAGGGGGTAACGTGCCGGGCGTTGTGAAACCTCCTGGTATGTGACGTGCTGAGTTTTAAGAGCTGCATCTAGTCAAGACAGACGGTATTAGAGGGGGTGAAAAACAACAAGCCAGGGTTTGGTCGTGAATTGGTGGAGACGGAATAAAGAGGAGTGCGAGGGTCGGGTATCTCAGAGCTTGACTGAAAGCGTGTTTAGTACGGAACTGAGTTTGATAGATAGAGAGATAATTTCTGTGTCGGACCGATTGGGGTTAGGGGTACATAGAAACACGTGAAAACCCATATGATTTCGCCCCACTCCTCCGAATCAGGCTCCAATCCCCAAAAACGGCGATATGGTTAATTATTAAATCAATCTCTTGTCTCTTACTTTCATGAACTATATTCGAGGCGCCGTTAATGCTATCAGTGCGCCATACCAATACTACAAGGACATAAATCCGGCAACGCTCACAGGAGCTATCGATGTCATCGTTATTCAGAGGCCTGCAGACAATGGAGGTACCGAGCTTGCCTGTTCTCCATTTCACGTTAGATTCGGCAAATGGCAAGTGCTGAGGCCCAGCGAGAAGAAGGTATGATTGGGGCTAAACAGGATTTACCAGCTGCTTGATCTATTGCTCCCCACAGGTGACAGTTTCAGTCAATGGTCATCCGATACCTTTCGATATGAAGATTGGAGAGGCTGGAGAAGCTTTCTTCATATTCGAAACAGAAGATGACGTCCCAGAAGATCTTATCACCTCGCCACTACTGCGTCCATCATCTCCAACAGACGAAAATGCCCGAGGAAGTATGGATGTGGAGACTACTCGTTATGGAACCAAGAAAGGAGGCGACCAAAATCCAGATGCAGGCGAACCAGAGCCCTTGGATCTTAATGCCCTTCCTTCTCCCCCAGAGGAGGATGTTGGTGTGGACGGCGATCACAACGCGAACACATCCTCTGGCCATATCACCACTCCCACTGCCCACAAGCCATCCGCATCGACCTCAAGTTTTACAGTTCCGTCGATTGAACCTCACCATATTCGGAGGCGTGCATCCACAGTCTCCGTTTCGATACCACACGCTTCCAGTCTACCCTCTCCACCCCCGTCTCCTACCCGTACTTCAGCAGAAAAAGCACAGGATGCGCGTGCAGACGCCTCTCTCAAACAGCCTGTGGCTGAAATACAAGCTCCGGAAATCAGGTGTCAAGATGGTGAGTAGATCCGGTTAAGTGTGTAATCGTGTATAGCTGACCAAATCAAACTCGTCATAGGAATAGCGCTAGACACAACGGGTTATCATTCACAACAACTTCCGCAGTCTCCTTCCAATGTTTCTACAAAGAAACATGACAGCTCGCATGATCGGGAAAGGTCTGATCAAACAATACATTGTAACGACGACGACGACACGACCTTATATGCCTTTCCTAGTGATTCGACGCGTAAATCTGGTCCGTCGTGCTATCCATTACATTCATCTGTTAATCATAATTTTGGCTCCCAGTGTCAAGCATTCCCTATGTTACGCATACACAATCGCAGCCTCACATAATTGACGATGGACCAGACTCAGAATCCGACTTTCACCCAGACGATACTTTCCCCGGTGGTGAACACGACTATCTCACGGAACACACAAATTCGCAATTTAAATCACTTACATTGCCGTTCCCCAGCAGAGCTGTAACGGAACCGCCGCCTGATCTCCCTTTTCCCTCCCCGTCTTCATCCGCCCCCAACTCTGCTTCTCCCGTTTCAGCAACCTTGAAACGCTTTCCCGGCCCTGGAAAATTCAACGTTCTTTCACCTGTTCAGGAATACTCCTGGGAATGGGGCGCTTTTCCGACGCCATCGCCCATGAAGAGCTCATTTGGCAAGGGCGGCAGGTTTGAATCTGGCCTTGGAACTATAGGCCCTGAAGAAGAACATGATACCTTCACTTCCTCCGAGCCACACAATGGGAATTTTACTTCTAGCCGGGGCCGTACAATCGGTAGCGGAACAAGGGATAGCAAGGGAAAGAGCATGTTATCTGGACTCAGCAAGGTCAGCCCTGATGACGAGGGGGATAATGTGCATGCTAGGAGTATGAGTGTGCCTCCTGGATTCGACGAAAGTCCTACGAGGGAAAGACAAAGAGAATCGTTGTTTGCAAAGTATAACGATGCAGATCCAGCCGCAGAATTCACCGTAGCACAAGAGCACGAGATAGATGCCGCATCATTGTCGGGGAGTGGAGGTTTTGGGTCAAGTGGAAAGCTGAGCGCCAGCAAGTCAGATCCCACGGTGTTCAAGTTATTGATCGAAGGCAAGAAGGTCGAGTTTGAGCTAAGCCTAGTGGAATATCCGGAGGATGAAAGGAATGGACACGACGGCGACGACGTGGAGGGCGAAAGTGATGATCATGAGGAACTTTCCCGAGGTCGACGAAGTCGCAACCTCCATCGTTTTTCTGACAATATCAGAAACAGGAACCACTTTCGGGTGTTTTCTCCAGACGGTAGATGGCCAGGTATTGACGAGTTTGAGACTGCGCGTTTATTCGAGAAGGGCAAAATATCGTTTGAGGATTTCATCCAGAATGATCAATTGGTCAGAGATCCGAGGCTTGTTCTTAAGTGGACACGACAACAGTGCGTCCTCAAATTTTCTAATCAATCAGTCTAGCTGAATATTTCCGTTTTAATCTTAGATTCATATCTCAACGAGACGGCTCTCCCCTCATGGACGCTCTAGCCATATGGCGCGACTCGTATATCTTGCGTAAAGGAAAACGCGTTTCCATGCGCCCAGTATCTCCAATTTCGGCATTAGATGAGGACCAAGAGGGAAACGTCAAGATAAGTCCCATCACCGACCCAGAAGGCAAAAAACTCGTTCTCGAACGATCAAAGTCGGAACCACCGGAGGAAATGAAAGGACCCTCACTTGGAGGAGTGAAGTCTCCACCGCCGACCTCGTCTTCATGGGCTCAGTGGTGGCGTCGGAGTAGGAAGTCAACCAATGTCCCATCCGCAACGAATTACGAAGGCTCGTCAGATAAAATTACTAGACCGGAGATGAAGGAGGCATTTACTGCTCCCAGTGGCGTGCGCATAATGACATCTTGGATTTATCCAACAATAATTTTATTTTCGTTTTCTGTAGGTCCCGGTTTCCAAACCTCTCGAGGTTCCCGTTCCGTTCGATGAGTTAATGGGAGGATCCGCTCCAGCTTTGCCTTCCACTCCAGTTCATCAATCCTCGACTGAGCTTGAGCGTACACCGACTTTTACGGACAGTAGTCCAAGAAAGTATGCCAAAACGTTGAGACTAACTTCGGACCAACTTGTAAGTTCAACTTGTGAAGCCAATGGTCTTGTCTTTTAACATCTATTCTACTAGAAATCTCTGAACCTGAAACCCGGTCCGAATTCGATAACATTTTCCCTGCACATGAGCGGTGTCGTAGCGTGTACAGCGAGGATTTTTCTATGGGATTCTACCGATCTCGTTGTAATCTCGGACATTGACGGCACTATCACGAAGTATGTGGTTTCTGTCAAACATGTAGTCTTTCATTTCGCTGACTTTGAATCGGAATCTCTCAAATCTTTTCATTGACCGCAGATCTGATGGTTTAGGACATGTTTTTGCTATGATCGGGAGAGATTGGACACATCTCGGAGTGGCAAAATTGTACACTGATATCACTCGGAACGGCTACAAAATCATGTATCTGACGTCCAGGGCGATTGGCCAGGCGGATGCTACAAGAGGTTATCTCAAGGGTATCAAGCAGAATGATTACCAGCTTCCGGAAGGCCCGGTTATCATGAGTCCTGACAGACTTATGGCTTCGTTACATCGGTGGGTTCTTCATGGGTCCTTTGAGATTTAGTGTTCTGACTGTCTTTCGTTTTGCCTACAGCGAGGTGATTATGCGTAAGCCGGAAGTGTTCAAAATGGCTTGCCTTCGTGACATCCAACGACTATTTGGAGAAGCTTCGAGGAATCCGTTCTACGCCGGTTTCGGTAACCGTATAACGGACGCACTGTCCTACCGAACCGTGAATGTTCCTAGCTCTAGGATATTCACCATCGATTCCGCAGGTGAAGTCAAATGCGAGCTGCTCGAGCTTGCTGGATACAAATCCTCGTCAGTAGCAAAATATTTCTGTCAATTAGACTTTGACAAAAATGAACATGATATGCAGGTATATCCACATGACGGACCTTGTTGACCAAATGTTCCCGCCCATACACAGAAAATGGGCACCAGAATTCACCGACTTCAATTTCTGGAAACCACCTATGCAAGAATTTCCCCTTCCCGATTTTTCACCCCCGTCGCCCGCCCTCAGTGCGCGTTCGGATTCTAGTACATTCGCGCGGATAAGAAACTTCAGTTTGGTTGGCACTAGACAGAATAACATCCCGAAAGTCACTGCTGCTATGGCAGCGGCGTCATCGCGTGCCTCGGATGATGAGCAGCCGTTACGAAACATGAAGTTGCCCCAGATGTCTTCGTTCGAGCGGTTAAGCAGTACGCTGGGATTTTCGGGTAATGGTAGTCACTCTTCAATCCTCAACGATGGTCGCAGAAGTGATAGCCCTGACACACGATCGTATACCTCGTCTTCATATGCTGGGTCAGAAGACGAAGAAGACGATGGTGGATGGAATGGCGGTAGACGGGAGCGTAGGCGGAGTACAACCAGTATGCCTGGCTCCCTAGAGGACATGAACTTCGGCGATGATGATGAGGAGGAGTATGACCCGAACGATGATTATAATGGGGGGTATGATCGGCATGGCGAAGATGAGGTAGATGAGGTGGCAGCAGACGACGCGTTTGATGAGGATTTATTGGCTGCGGGTGAGATGAAGAATGTCCCGTTTCTATAACACTGTAATGTAGCATATTACGCCTAATTCATGTATCACACACGAATAGCTACGTCCATTGCGTAGATAAAATGTAAAAAATTTTAAGAATTTTATTCATTTGGCGGGATTTATCAGAGTGATCACGACGATTCGGGAGAGGAGTGATCACTGAGGGCGCAGCAAAATTTCCCACCCGTGAAAAATAGAGGGAAATGTTTAGCAAAAAAAGCAGTTTATCAATTCGAAATATTACCTATGTT
>MU795368.1:0-26638 GCA_027886305.1 Lentinula aff. lateritia | reverse complement strand
GCTCCTCCCTTCTATACTCTCGTCCTCCGGGGACTAGCAGCGTAACGGCGGTGTTGTTAATAACTTCACTACTGTCCCATTCGTCTTCCGCACTTGGACACTCTGTGACCTCTGGCACGGTTACACGGTGTGCATGATCTTAACAGAGTTGTACTAGTTAGGAACGTCAACGTAGGATCGTTGTAGATCGTAGTTGATGGAGGTCTCGGATATGTGAGCTCCTGATAAGGTGTGAGCCCGGAAAGGAGGTCCCGGGAAGTGGGGGTTAGTGGCGGACGTCCTCGAGTGGTGGAGGTAGTAACGGAGAAGCGATACGTAGTTCAATGTAAGGGGTAGCTTCGACGTTACCTAGATCAAGGTCCCAGAGCTTGTGGAGCAGTTGGGGAGCTCGAGGAGGTTTTGGGAAGGTTGGCTCACCAAGGCGGTAGGCATTGGGGAGCTTTAGTATTGTTCGAGGGAGCTCGGAGACTCACTCGGTTTGCTTAGACGTGAAGTAAAAGTGTGTATCGGATTGTGTAGACGATCGTAGAGACAAGAAATAAGAGTAGAGAGATTGAGATAAGGAAACAGAGAGTAAAGAGAAATCTGTATGGTTAGCAGGTACAAAGGGACAGGGACTGGACCTATGCAAAAGGGTGTGTGTTCAAAATATACCAAGCTGGGCTTTCAGTCGTTATGGGGCTGTTTAAATAGGTACCAGGAAGTTAACAAGGAGACATTGGGGGATCAAGGGAGCATAAAGTAGTAATCGAGATTAGTAACTGATGGAGATAAGAGCTGACGCATGGCATTTGGGGAGGTTCTGCGGTTCCAGTTTTGCGGTGGGAGCTATAGTGAGATTTGATGAGGGTCTTGGGCACAGGGATGGAGCGTTGGGGAGTAAGGGTGGAGCTTTGATAAGAGTAGGGGTCCCGAGGGGATGTGAAGGGGGGTTTGACATTACAAAAGGAGTCAGGGCATGACACTACCCCTGTCATCTTGGGACCTCCCTCCTGGGCTTACACTCCATTTGGAGCTCTCACATTTGAGGCTCACGTCAACTACTAGCAGTAATGGTCCTACGTTAATGTTCCTAGCTACTACAACTCGCATTACGCAACCTTCCTACCTTTCCTAACCCCCAGGTACATCAATCCTTGCCAGTTATCATCCTAGGCACCTTCTTGGACCTTCTAGGAACCCCCTAAAAGGTCACATCTCCTACTCTGTACTACCACTGAGTCATTCCTGTCCTCAGTCGCATTTCTCGTAGCTCCCTTCAAGCTCCGGCTTGCTCCTAGCACACTACAATGTATACCACTCATACCAAATTCACTTCTAAGACCAATTCCAACCCAGGTCTTACACCCTGTTGCTCCGCATCCTTGCTCCACTTAGTCACTCCATCTCTGACACTTTGTGACACCTCTCTAACACCTCCCTTAGGTTCCCCAGTTGTTTCCCAAGTATTGGGACCTCATCTACAAGCAATGTTGAAGCTCTCCATGTACTCTACCCTCATGTCGCTTCTCTGTTGCAGCCTCCAACCCTTGAGGATACCAATCTCAACTCTCTCTCATCCTGGGACTACCTCCCGGGTTTCCCACTTCCCGTTAGGAGCTCCTACTCCTATAACTCCCCTCTGTCAACAACTTAAACTATCAGTATTGACGTTTCGGGTTCCTATAACTCACAACCCTCATTTGTTCTAACACTTTTAGGTTCCCAGATCAATGTTCTCATACTTCTATGAGGTCATTCCAGTCCTCGGTTGCAGTTCCTGTAGCTCCCTTCAAGCTCCAGCTTGCTCCTAGTATCTACAACATAAACTGCCAATACCAACTCTACTTATAAGACCAACTTTGACCCAGATCTTACAACATGCTGCAGAATTCATGGTGCAAATATTATGTCATGCTCAATAAACTGTGGTACATGGAATATATTTGCAGTTGGTATTGTGGTTTATAGACTTTAATTAGTTTGATGTGGGTGGGATGGGAATAGGAACATTGACAAAATCGAGGCAACAATGATGATGATCAGTAAATGCCAAGTCAATGCCGAGTTTATGATCTCGGCACTTAATGAATGTACTGGCAACTGACACTGGCTGACAACCAGCTGAGTGCGTTTTGGATTTTTTGAGGCTGACTCCTCTGGAAACAAACATATGCTTGAATTGACCTGAACTGTAAACATATACAAGAAGTGATCCTTATTTGAATGAGATATATTGGAAATGATCTGCTTGACTAACATATACAGGAAATTCTCAGATCTGATTTTTTCCCCACTATTACGCCCTAGACTCAAGCCAGTAGCTTCGGATGTTGACACTTTGGAAACTGGCACTCAAAGGTGTCAGCGAAGCGACTGGTTTTTAATCCGGCACTTTTGGCAGGTCGGGTTTTTATCATGTGCTTCTTTTGACTTCAACAAAATTTCGAAAAATAGGTGTGTCCTGAACATCAGCTTTATTAAAATGTAAACAGAGAGAAAGTTGTACATTGTCTTCCCAATGAAACAGTTTATTACCATTTTTCAAAATCTAAGCTCATTTTTGAGATATTGAGCAATCTCCATATGAGATGACATCATATGTTTCCATCAATATGCAAGCCTGGGAGTAATAAGTTGACTGTGTTATAAAGATCACTCGATATCTCAAGAACAAGCTCAGATTTTTACGAATAGTAATGAACTCATTCATCAGAAGGGTAATTCACAACTTTCTCTCTATTAACATTTTCCTAAAACTGATGTTCAGGACACACATATTTTCGAAATTTCGTTGAAGTCAAAAGAAGCACGTGATCAAAACCCGACCTGCCAAAAGTGCCGGATTAAGTTCCAGTCTCTCTGCCGAGAAAGTGATTCCGCATATCGCTTCTCAGCAGCGGACTGGTTCGAGTCTAATTACGCCCATACACATCCACTGCAATGAAAACTGTTCCTCCTGTGCATCAATATGTTTGGGGCTTCCCCACACTCACACTGATATGACTATGAGGATGTGACAAGGAAGTGCAATTAAGATCGACGAAAAAGACAAAACGGACAAGGAGAATTTTGGCAAGTGCAATAACAATATCTGATTATGCAATAATCAGCGTGTATGCTCGGAATGGCAGTTCCCTGCCATGCTGTCTCTCTAAAAACCACCGGGATTGGTGTAGCTCATGTATAATGATTGAATTTGACAGAAAATTTTTTGGGAGATTTAGAGTTGCCCATACTCACTGTCTAAGCCCAAAGCATTTTATGGTAATTTTACCAACCTCACATTCCTTGATTAGGTCCCAGATTCCCGACCCCCCTAAGGAGTGAGAAGCTGAGAAGAGGTGAGAAGTGAACTCAATGGAGAATTTCGGTCTCCAACAAGCCACTTGCGCTGTGACTAAACTTGGCTCAAGTTTGACTTCCGAATCCTTCAGTGTCACATCTGTTTTCCTTTCGCCGGGGGAGGGGGGTCTCGAAACCGAGAAGCAAGACGGCTCTGAGACGCTATGCGGAGGGTAAAAGTAAAAGTAAGATTTCAATATGTTGGTGGCTGCATTCCGAGTCAATTCAATAACGACGGTACCAAATTTTTTTCCAGGATGAAGAGCTTGACGACGTGGCAATACCCCGAATCAGTTTAGATGTGAAACTAAAGCAACTTTTTTTTTTTTCATTTCGGGATCATGCTTATATCCTGTTTGGACAGCTTGACCCATCCTCCAATGTTCCCTTACTCTTAGCCAAACAGTAAGCACATCACATCTCCTTATTCGCTTCTTGTCCGACCTTGACTTATCTTATCCTTCAAGTAACGCTGAATGGGATATCAAAGACCGAAAGCCTTCGAAAAAGAGGAAAGTGTTGGATGGCGTGCTAATCCCCGCATTCAATCGGAAACTGCAACCATCGCCAAAGTTGGAAGAACAGTACGTGTGCTACAAATTATCTGCCAAGATCATTTATGTGTAGTGTTTAACGTTTAGGTCTCAACATGTCATTCCTTCCCAGCATCGGGATCGTGCAACGTCCAACTCAGGGCCTGGAGATACCGCCTCAGAATCCGATGAAAAGCCTGATTTGACTAACCTCCGTGTTGAGGTATGTTTTCACTTTTCTTGTTGAGGGGGTCTCTCGCGTACGTACCTACATAATACAGGAGTACGAAATCAAGCCAAAGATCAAACCCGAGATGAACATCGATTCCATCACCTTCCAAGCGCGTATCGCCAGAGTCAGCGCTTCTCGGTACCCCGTCACCCTCGAACCGGCGAGTGCTCAATGGCAGCCCGTGTCTCGAAAATTCATCAGCAGGACTTACGGGGGCTCCGAGGTGTCGACGTTCCCGATGCTCGACCCCAAGAAGGTTGCGAAACACGGAAGAGAGTTTTGGATGTTCTAGAGTCTGGAGAAGCATCCAGATGCTCCGAAACGTCCAGGGGAGCCTGGAATCTGGTATGATTCCAGTCCCATGGAGTATACAGAAGATTTCGATACTGTTCGACACGGATTCGCGAGGATGAGCTCGGACAAATGGTTGTATCTAGGTGATTATAAACAATGTGCTACAGAAGCATTGACGCAACATGAATGGTTGCTTCAATCAGACAAAGTCCGTCTGTCCCCTGTTCTTTCGAATCGAGGTCACGGTCTAATTTTGAGTTCACCAGTTCCATCGCATCTGGACTTCCCTGGTTCAGACAAAACCTTGGGCACGGCGTGCCCGTGCAAGCATTCACCTCAGAAAAGAATGGAGCCGTGAGCCTACGATGGAGGAGATCGAGGACGCTGCAACGGAAGGGGAGTTCAAGAATGTGACGATTGAGGAGGTCAAAGACGCATTTGATCAAGGGCAGCAGGTAAGTTGTTGCTTCATATAACTATATCACAGAGACTCTGTCACTCAGAGGGGTATCTTCTCGAATAAGCGACTAGGGATGCTCGTTCTCAAATGTATCGGCTACGATAATGACTTTCAGAAGGAACTGATCGACAACTTCTCCCACTGGATCCCCCCAGCCAAGAAATCGGACTTGAAAAAAAGCTCAAAAGCTACAAGCAATCCGCAAACAAAACGATCAGAGCCAAAAAGAAAACCAAGAGCAAAACGCGGAAAGAAGAGACAGAAACAGGTCGAGTCGGAGGGTGATTCTGAAGAAAGCGGTAGTTTTGAGGAGGAGGGATTGGCGGATGCCGGATGAAAGTGAAGCGATGATCATGAATAAGTACTATGAATATATTGATATCTCATGCGAGTGGCGAGTCAAATTGGAGTCCAAGAGGGCGCTGTATGTCCTTCGATTTATGTATACAGTCTTCATGCCGTCAATGCTCCCAAAATTCATGTTAGGGTCTTGCGGTCAAATTCTTTTGATCCCGGGGACACTGAGTGCGAGTCTGAAGAGAGCAAAGAGATGGTTGTGATAAAGGCTGAATAAAATGCCGACGACGTTGGAAGCTTGCCAGGGACACCTAGCAAGCAACACTGAGAAGAAGACTCACGGTGGTTCGGGAGTAAACAGGCGAAGGATGTCGATTGGTACAGAGAGGTATGAGAACAGGGAAGAAAGAAGAGATGATGGTGGTATCAGTCTAAGAGTATCTAATCGTACGTAGACGGTATATATATGTCCGGTACGTATGATGTCAGTAACGCGTCGGAGGAAGGAACACGTGGGCGTGCTTCACGACGTGACTTTCGTCGGTAACGGTAAGGAATACCTTGGTGGGTGAATCTTTCATTTTCTCTGATCATTTTCCTGATATTGAACCAAGTCGAAGCCTTGTCCAAATCCGACGTGTGCATCATATCCCATCAGCCTGGATCGCAGAATTTCGGAGAGAAGATTCTCTCCTGAATTCATCCATAGTGTCTTTGGTGGCTCCTTATGCTGTTTGATCGTGGTAACCCTAACCCTTCCGTAACCCAACACATGAATTCATTTACGAAATCACCTTCGGTCCAATCCTCGGGGCGTGAATGTATACCTACATACATCGGCCTTGCGCTTGTACATCACTACGTTGAACGACTATTTCCCACTCACCTTTAACGACCCACCCACGCTGCCCCATAATCCTTCGCCCAACCTGGCTGGAATTCTCATATCAAAACAGTCTTTCGATCACATACTTCAAGTTTAGCCCACCGGTTGCTCCGAGGACATCTTTCATCTGGTGGACTTTCAAAATAAAGCTTTATACTGACCTCTGACTTGCAAAGAATTTCTTCTAGTTACGACGTTTCCTGATGCCTAAATTCGAAGAAGAGCCTGAATCAAACTCTGGACGTCCGTCGGTATCCAGTCGGAGAGAAACCATCCTAAGTTTGGTGGAAATGCTACTGAGGCAAGGCGATGATCATGAGTCAGGTGAGTCTACTTCTCTATTATGTGCTTCTAATTTACTGATCAGTGCCACAGGCCTTAATCAGCAGCCAACATTCGAGGATGACAAAGACGTTCGTGAGTGTTATGGTCTTTGTCACCTGAACTCCTGCTCAAAGGCATTTTAATCCAGCCACTGTCGACGAACATCTCCAAACCGCCGGCGCAGAAGCTTTCAATAAGTTCCAAAAGTACGTTCAATCAACCTTCGTATACGGATCGCTCATAACGATTGTGTGAATGGCAGGAGGATTAACAACCTTGACAAAGAGGTAGCGCCCAACCTTACTCACGTTCAAGGATCTTATTTTAAAATGCTTCCAATAGTTACGAAATTTCTCGAATGCTGCCCGACAATTGGGAAGTTCCGCGGCCATCCTCTCTTCTGCTTTTCACCTCAGAACCCGGATCGCTCACATACTGTACTTGTACCGCTTGAATGCCGCGGATCTGTACCCTCGAAAAATCAAACCCCCGGCTTCCACCTCCTCTGGCGTAGATAACGATGACAAAGTTCAAGGGAATCTTCAAAAATCCAAACGAAGTTACCGCCTTTCCGGAAAACATCGAGCTCTTCCTCATGTAGCGCGGCCTACAGTTGATACCAATATAGACTTAGAAGAGTTCCCTAATCAGTTCGATGCTCTGGCTACTGAGGTCACGACTTTTGTAAACTGTTTGAATGAGTTTCCCGAGTTCACAGATGAAGCTGTGAACGCCTCGATCTCAAGTTTTGAGGGTGATCTCAAGTACTGGGCAAATTGTTTGCATAATTATCGGGGTACGTGGTCCCTAACGGTAGCATTACAAAATATCTTATGTATGATTTAGGTCAATTTCGATATCCCGCTGTCCAACGATACATTCAAGATCTCGCTCTCGAGATGGGGGAACACATTGATAGCATCACTTCTACACTTTCCATGTTCATCGAAGTTGGTGTACCCACCATCCGCTTCGCACAGAAACACGGTGCCACGAATTTGCTCAATCTTTCCACTGTAGCGACATTCTTCTCAGCTGTTACGGCTACGACTCTTCAATTTTCGTTCGCACTTGATAATAGGACCAGTGACGCAGTTAACTCTTTCTGGTTTCTTAGTTTGGTCTTCAGTATCGCAGCGGCTGTTAACAGCTTGTTGGGATTGACTTGGAAACAGGCTATGTAGTAAGTTATCTCTCTTTGCTTTAGCCATTTGTGCAAGCATTGAATTTCACCTGTGGGGATACAGTCGTTCTCCTGGGCACCGAGTTCCTTGGTGGGTTCTCATTTGGATTAAACGGTCTCCTTTAATATTCCTGGTGTTATCCGTTGCCTGTTTCTCAATCGGTCTTTGTCTTTTCACTTACGCATCTGGTCAAGTAGGTCTGTTTGTTCCGCTGATCGTGCAGTTCCTCATCGTTGCTTCAGAGTAGAGTGACATCAACCATTACGACTGTATTCACTGTCTTCACATCCTTCGGTCTAGCAGCCGTCTCGGCTTGGTTCGCTTCCGAAAGGTGGGCGTTCACTCAACACCGGGGCAAGAAATGGCTTGGAGATGTCCTAGTCGAAGTAAACGAAAGATTCTTACAACTTCCTGGAATCTCCGTCGTCACCCGGGGGCTACATTGGGCCTCCGAATGGGCTTCGATGCGCGCCGCAAGTGTAGGCACAAAACTACGTCGGGTCAAGTCTATCACAAAAAGCATAATGTCCAGCGATGGAGAGAAGGCCGGTGATGTTGAGAACGGGATTCCTATGACCCTGTCGCCGGGAGAAGTAACGTTTTCCTCGGCGTTGAGTCGTCGTCGACCTTCAGAGACAGGCCCCGCATCTCCTCCCGTGGATTCACCAACTGTGGTATCCGCTTCTGGATCTTCTCCTTCACCGACGAGCCCAAATGGACCCCCTCAAACACCCACCAGCCCGATCCCACTATCCACCGGAAGGCAGCTATGGAAAAGTGCATTTCGTACGGTCAAGATGACCACCGCTCTATCTAATCCTATTTCGGCCCGCTCACCTCAACGTCAAAGGACCACTTCTTCGAGCCTACTTCCTGCGGATCGTAAACGTTTGATGACTGACCCACCAGTCAAAGCAATCGTCCGATCTCGGGTGGCTGCATTGGTTCCCAAGCTCAAATGTTTGGAGCCGGCACAGGATGTGGCAGCTCATCAGGCATTGGTGAGACATCTTCAATTCTCGCCAGATGGAAAGTTTTTGGCCACTTCGAGGTATGTTTCCGTGATTTTTTTTGCAATCAACCTCTCACCTTCATAGCTGGGACCGGACGTCGGTCATTTTCCGTGTTCGAGTAAGCATTCTTTCCTATGCAATCACTATCTGCTGCCGTATTGATCAGTCATCCTCTCGGTAGAATTCCGTGGTTACACATCACCGCACACTCGCTCACGCAAAAGGCTTTGTTTCACAAGTTGCTTGGTGAATTAGTTTGAAATCAGACTCACTCGTCGTGAGTTTTCAGGCTGACTTAAACCTATGCGCTCAGGTCGCCCACTGGTCATCTTCTACTCACCAAACTTAGTCGTGCCGTCAAGGTCTGGACGCAAGTAAGTCACCGACATTGTTTCGCCGCATTGAAACGACTCATCTCCCACCGTTTAGGACGGTGTTTGCCTGCGGACTATTGACCGACCAGCATATGTAGAGTCAATCACATGGTTTCCAGGTGGTGAAGGTGCCGTTAGTTCACTTCCTACTTCTATGCATCACCGAGATTGGAATTTCCGCAGCATTTTTGTCGGTTGAAGGAAGTAATGTTACAAAATTGGTATGCCCTGATGAGGACTTCACTAATTTACTTATGTGTCTGATATGCGGTCTATCAAGGATTTGAAAGGCAAGGTATATATGTATTCTCTCGGATCTTGATGAAAAACATCCGACTCACGCCATCCAGGTCCTAGGGAGGTACGATTTCGGAAGTATGAAGTTGCAAGATGTTGCTGTTACACCTGATTGTACCCGCCTTCTCGGTGTTGGCCCTCTGCTTGAATCCCCCAATGGTCTCCGTCCAAGTAAATCCCGAGCGGAAAAACGACTGACCGGTCAGTGGTTCGCCATAATGATCTCCCTTTTCTCATTATCCCCGCTGGCAGTGTACAATCTAGAAAGGAACGAAGTTGAACAGTACATAAGCTTCAAACATTCCGATACTTTTGGATCATGTCACTGAAACCTCCATTAGTGCGACGCCTGTACTCAACGATGTCAAGGATATTACTTTGGCAAGGAACACTCGTGCGGGCCTTGTGGCATTGGTAAGCTATGAGAATAAGGTATCTGCTTTATCCATGGTTCTTCGAGTTACATTCTGATCCTGCGCCAAGGCCCCTCCACAGCTATGGAAACTAGAAATGGTCAAAGACATTGCTAGATTAACTCTTCGGCGAGTCAAAAATCAGGCTTCTAAGCCGAGCTACAACTGACTCAATGCCTCTATCAGGCATACGTACATGCCTAAATCCCAGGTAGATTTTGCAGGCCCTAGTTACTTTGGAGGCAAAAGTGACGAACTAGTCCTCTGCGCTGGGAAAGGCAAGCCTAGAAATATCCACTCATACCTATAGCAGTTGAGTTAGTTTTCTTTAGCCGGGGACATACACATATGGGATCAGGAATCCGGTGCACTGCTTCACCATGTTCGAGCCCAAGATCTCGGTGGGGACCTGACTTGCATAGCCTGGAACCATGCCGAAGACAATCCTTTCATGTTCGCCACAGGAAGTCATGATGGCGCTCTGCGGATATGGACGAAATTTGAGCGACGATTGCAAGCTCATTCTTCCCCAGCTGGGCCAGATGATCAGCTTCCTTTCTTCACTCGCAGCTCCTCGCCATCTGAGATGGAGGGCATGCAGCGCACAGAAAGTCCATTAACGCAACAGGAGTTTGAGTCGTCTTTTGCGAACAGTATGGAGAGCTTGACATCGTCCTCTGGTACCAGGGAGAGGGTTGTGGCATTTGCTACAACACATGCAGCCTCAGACTCTGGAATGATGTCTTGAAAAAGGGAAGGAAATATTTCAAAATTTATCACGATTTAAAGATACGACGAGTACGTATTCGTCATTGACCGAAGAATGAAGAGATACATGTGCCATTGTAGACGGTTTTCTCAGTAGACTTCTACTTCCAATGATGGCCAGTACCAGGCCAATACTTGCTTCGTCATAACGGTACTCACACATAAAAATCATTAGAAGATCGCTTAGAATTTTTGTAATGTTACAAGAACTCAATACGATGCGAGGTCCACGAACAGATTACAGATAAGCGAACAGAGAAGGGGAAATAACATATGTGCAGTCCGGATAATAAAACATGATCGGCGAAGGGTTGTCGCAGAGGGCAGAGCATCAAAACTTCGAAAGACGGCAGCAAACCAATCGAACGGGATGAGCTGTGATTATTTTCCCGTTGCTTTCACGATGGAAACCACGATGATCACAATGATCACAGCAATTGCAAGACCGATGATAATGCGCATCTACGACGTCAAAGTTCGTGAAATTTATACGAGAAAAGACCGATATAGACGCACCTTCATATCCTTCCACCTAGCGACATGAGAGAATGGACCATGAGTAAATCCGGGTGATTCTCCGCTGACACATAGCAATTTACATACCACATATTCTAACAGGATGGTTAGTTCCGTAGAATGTAAATTAAGAAAAGGCGGCGTACCTTTCTGACTCTGTTTGCTCCACGACGGAATCCTTGTGCAGATACTGCAAGGTTGTCTAAAAATCATAGCGTCAGCACGCCAACTATTCATGTGAGCTGCGCGACCCGTTCTGGCTATGAACGAATCGAATGTCCACTGCAGCAGTGGAGTAGAAGAACTAGCGCACCTGTCTTATCTTGTAGCGAGTCCAATCTTTCACCTCTCTCTGCCACCTTCGAGATATTGTCTCTCATAATTTCAACGGTATCGTCAATTTGGGCCTGAATAGCGGCCGTCTTCGCATTTCCGCCTTGACTGGGACCCGAGGGATTTGAAGAAGAGCCGTTCCTAGGAAGATAAGGGTCGTAAGGCTCGGACCTAGAGAATTTTGAGATGGTCAATGCCAAAAAAAAATGTTGCAATGCTGTTGACCGACATTATGAATGCGTTGAGGTCTGAGCTTCACAGACTTAGATGAGAAAGTGCTACAGGAAACCCGAGATAGTGAGCTCACCGTATCAAACGAAGCAGAAGTTGTACAAAGGGATGAGCAAGGCGTGCTAGCTGGCTGCTGGTGGTTGTTGTTGACGAAAGTTGACGTAGAGCCGTAGATTTTCCCACGTACAGGAACTACTTCGCAACCGCTCATTGTCATCCTCGTCAGTAAGTAAGCTGCGGTGCGCATATCTTTCAATCTTTTTATCTCTTTTCTCCTCTCAACCATCACGATTTGACGGAAAAGTAACGAAGAGAAAGCGGCATTCACGGAATAGGTTGTATGTACTTTACACAGCCAGTGTGAGTCCATTCCCGTAGGAACTGAAATCTCACCTAGAGTCATGTTCTCATGTTAGAGAATCCGGAAATTTCTAACTGTGATCTGACGCAGATACCGCTACATCATACTCCACTTGCTGTCATGAAGGAACATATCCTCTATCAATAGTGGTGAGACGCATACAAGATGTTAACTTCGAATTACCTGAACTCACTTCCTCCTTATCAATAAGAATATTAAGCAGGAATGGTCCATGCGGCTCTTGCAAGGCTTTGGTTCCCGAGACGCTCATACAATCTGTATATTTCCTTTCAGAACAACTTTGAGGTCTTGTGCTCCCTTTACTGATATGTACCCGTTCTACTGTGGTCATTCGCCTGCTTACTGGATGCGAATCTACTTTCCTACTGATCTGGTCTTGACTATACTTTCTATATTGTCAACGAATGTTCCATCCGGGTATTAAAACGCAGTTATAACTATCCGGAGTCTGATCCATTGAGGACATCGATGAACCAAAGGCCAAAGGCGGAGTCTGAAGTTACAACCCACAGGGGCATATGGTGATAATAACGCCTTTTGACATTGTCGTACCCGCGCTCATGCGTCAAGGTAAATTGTCTTTTCAAACACGAACATTACGGAAAGTCGTCAAATATTCGTTCCAGTTCTGATGCGTTCTTTCCGATAGTGGCCACTGACTCCCGCTGTCCCCATCGTAGTGCGTTTTACTTTGGCTCACCGCCGCCGTGTCAACCGGTCAACGCGCCTATTCCAACCATTCTATTGACGCTCGTAAATATTTGCTGCCCTAATCCCGAAGGCGCCCTCTCTGAATGTCAAAACAGCCATTATACTTGAGATGACAGGATACAGATCAACAGAAACAACTCTGATATGATCTGCGAGGTGTCGAGATATAATCTCCCGTTGTGCACCGTTAGTCCAGCGTATATGGTAATTTCAGGTCTGAGGACCGACAAGTATGGATTTCTTCAGATTTCTTTTCATCTTGCAAGTCGTCCCTGTTCGGGAATTTTCTCCCGAGGATCAAGGCGGTGACGACTAATATAAGAAGCCTGTTAATTATCGTTGACTTTATCCGAGCTTTCCCATAATGATTCACTTGCAAGCTGGACTATTAGGACTCGTGAGTACGACTCTCTGACCCATTGGAATTATATCCTCATATTTACTTACAGGCCAATCATTTCCTATTCCACAAGTATGAGCCGACGGACGCAATATTCGGACAATCTATTCTGTTGTTGCTCTTGGAGCCTTTGGTTCTTAGCTTCATGTCGTGGACGTTCTCTACTGGCTTCGTGAGATTGCCTCCGCATCATCTAGTGTTCAGCGCGTACACCACCTTTTACGCTGTATTGATAACCTCTATCGTCCTTTACCGAGTTTCGCCCTTCCATCCTTTGGCCAAAGTTCCAGGTCCTATATTGTTCAAAATCACCAAATTCGCACCTCTCTGGTATCATTGGCAAGGACAGCAGAGCTCACTTTTCATGTCGCTCCACGCTCAATACGGGCCTGTCGTCCGAGTTGGTACGCCACAAACTCCTATGACATTCATGATTTAGACCTGAGATATTTTGTATGTGTATATAGCACCAAATGAAATATCTGTGGCAGATGTTGATGCAGTAGGTGCAGTTCTCGGGAGTGGAGGCTTACCGAAAGGAGCAGGTTTGTGATATTACTTTGAATCTCCGTTTCTGTCTTACGATCAAATTCCTGCTTTCATAGCTTATATCAGATTCCGTGTTGTGAGTGGACCAGAAAACTTAGTCACGATGAACGGCGATCCGCATGCAGCCCGCCGCCGATTATGGAATCGAGCTATGAGCACTGAGGCTCTTCAGGAGTATGAGTCTGTCGTTGCAAGCAGGGCGCACGAACTGGTCGACGCATTGGATGCCCAGATATCTACGAAAGGGGCAGTCGATATGACCCAGTGGCTTAACTTCTTCTCGTGAGTTACGTTGCTCTTCCATAGATCGGCAGCTACTTGATAATCGTCGAACCTAGATTCGATTTCATGAGTGACCTAGGGTAAATGAATATCACCGTACTTGCGAGATCTGGCTCTGATGAACTCCCGCTTTCAGATTCGCTGCGGGATTTAACATGATGAAGGAGGGTGACGTGCACAAACTTTGGCCTGGTCTTCATCTTCACATGAGGTATGATATCCAAGAGATAAGACTGTGCTGTCGGACTGGCATTGATTGTTCGTTGCTCAATGTTAACAGAGGTGTCTGCATATTGTCACATCTACCATGGATCCCAGACATCAGAAACCGTTTACCTTGGTTCACTATGCCTCTATGGCCCATTGCAAGAAAATGGTCTGCCAATCGTTTGCGTAATCCCTCTCAAAAAAAAGATATTTGGTACCATCTTGTGAGAACTTCACGAATTTGCATGATGCTGAACACACTTATTAACTCTTGCCATTCAGATGGATGAAGCCGGATTAGAAAAAGTCAAACCAAGCCTGGCAGAAGTAGGCGCCGATGCGGTCCTCACTGTAATTGCCGGGGCTGACACTACATCTTGCGCGCTCGCTGCGCTATTTTGGTACGTTTGAAAAAAAGCGCACGGATTCAGACGCGGAACCAACTTTCTAAAACAGGCTTCTTCTGTCCCATCCGGAATGTTATAAACGCCTACAGAAAGAAATCGATGTAGTCTATCCTTCTGGTTCCGACCCTCTCGATGTATCAAAACATTCCCAACTCCGATACCTAGCCGCTTGCATGTTCGTATCAGCGCCATCTTCCGGTTTGAATGTTGAGCTGAAATTAACTCGTCACGCAGCCAAGAAGCTTTGCGTCTTCTACCGCCTGCGCCCGTTAGTGGTGCAAGAGAAGTTCCGCACGGTAGCGGTGGCACAGAGATTGCTGGACAGTTCGTAAATCCTACGACAACTTTTGTGTACCTACAGCTCACAAGTTACTTTAGCTTTCTACCTGAAGGCACGCAGGTCTGGGCTCCACCAAAAGTCTTCCACCTCAACCCATCGTATTTTTCTCCTAGAACGGATGAATTTGTCCCAGAGCGTTGGTTAAATTCAAGGAAAGACGACAACGAGGAGAATGTGTTTAAAAACGACACGAACGCCTTTCTCGCATTCTCTTATGGACCCGCAAATTGTGCAGGCAGAAACCTCGCAAGGCAAGAAATGATGATGGTTATGTCTATCTTATTGCAGACTTTTGATTTCCGATTTGCGGACGGTTTTGATTGGGAAAAGTGGCCAGAACGACTGACAACGTTCTTTGTGACCATAAGGCCTCCGATAGAAGTTTCGATAACTCGTCGTGGGTTATAGTATTATTCCATCGATCGCCCTGGCTGAGCCTGTGGACTGCAGCAGTCATTCTGATGTGTCGAATACCCACATACTTAGAAGAACTCTGTGTAAATATACCTTGTTGTATAACTACTAGCTGTATCAACGCATGTCAAATATGGTTCCTATTTCTGCTCGAATTGAACTTTAAAGTCAATTCGCCAATGGCCACATCCATTGCCAACAACTTCAATGTCGCTGTCAGTAGTCACACGCCTTCAGGCCGGCCAGATCTCCAAAAGAACCATCGAACACCTATGGAAAAAGTACTTAATTGTCAGCGCGGGTAAGGTGAACATCGACTCTGAATCGAATTCTACACTGACTGATCGAGTACGATCTACAACTACCCCCTTCTCCCGCTTTCTGTGTGAAGCATGACATCAAGAGTTTCCTGCATGGCTTCCACATTCCGATGAATCTCCCTGAATTGCTCCTGCCTCACCAACCTTGCTCTTTCCATATCGACTAAAATCTGGGAAGCTGTCTGCTTTATCTCTCCCAGTGCCCTATCAGCAGCGGCAGAGCTTTGCCTTATCTGTTGACTAGCCCGTTCGAGATCGTTGTAAAATTGCATGGCAGAGTAGAAGTCAACGAACTATAATTTTAAACGTTGACACGAGGTGTTCACATAATATCATTGCGATTGCCACATAGGATTCACACTAGTTGCAGTTAACAACAACCATTGTAGAACCCAGTAGAACATGGACCGGTAGTACGCGACGATGATAAATAGAAAGAAGACACTTGCTTCGTTGTTCGGTTTAGAGGAGATAGTCGCATGTTGAGCATGTGTAAGGGAAAACGAGAGGACATCATATGTAACAGAGCATACAAAGGTGAATAATCAACGAGAACCTAATCCTTTATCGTCCACCCTTTCCACCCTTCATCTGTTGTTTGGATACTTTTGGTCCAGATGCACCACTTGGGCGCGAAGCAGGCTGGAAAAGATATCAGTGAAAGAAAGTGGACAAGAATCTGATATACACATACTTTGGCCTTCTTGCTCTCCTTCTCCTTTTTCTCAGTTTTGGCTTTAGTGATGGCAGCTAGTCTTGCCTGAGAACGGACAGCAGCAGTCTGGTTACGTCTGGCAGCAATGGTAGCAAGGTCGGCACCGACAATGCCTCGCTGGTGCTTTACAGTCCGGCGTGAACGCTTCTTGGCAACTTCCTCCGTGATACCCTTCTTGTGCATGCGCCTGTAAACCTGAGTCCAGGCGATCTTACGTGGATTCTTCCTTTGCAAGAAGAGAGATGCATTTTTTGAGCTGGCGAAACGGAAGACCTGCGAGCAATGATTAGACGGTCGGTGATTCGGTAGATGAAGCATGAGTGTACTTTGCTGTCCCCACGAACGAAAAGTTTACCCTTTGAAGGGTAGATACGGAAGCCAGAGAAGGAGTCGATCTCGACCTTCTACACTCGATATATCTTGATGAGCAATCAGTTTCCAGACGATCAAGGAAAGCTCACCATCTATAATTGAAATACAGGACGGAGAAGTAGTCAGTATGAGAGTAGCGAAAGCTTCCCAGCCCGCCCAGGAGTCATCCGTTCATTCCAACTTCAATCCAGCACTGAATCTCGTTTTTAATTCACGAATTTGGCACCAAAATAAGGACAAGGGACCATAGAATGCGTTTGAACGGGTATTGGGGCATAAATTCAGGATGATTACCTTGTGTCTTGAGGTTTGAAAAAGGTGGAAGGCGGTTGCTTATTTTCAAAATTTAATTCGTTCGGCCGGCAACGGAAATCCTCGCGCTTCTTATTTTAAGCGCGCAGGTTTAGATCCTCCCTCCCTGTCGGACGTGAAATCAACCGAAATGTTGGGACACACTGGGATATCTATACTGGCGGACTTGCCGTATCCTGAATCGGAATCTCTTGAACGGTCCCCACCAATTTCGAACCACCCCCTACCATTTTTAAAATCGAGTAATCAAACTGTTTCAACCATCTCCATACTTCGCTCTACTATTTCCAGTTCAGTCTCGACATTTCCTTCGACGACAGATTACATGATTGAATCCTCAAGGTGATAGCGCGACGTTTTTCGGAGATGTTTGCAGAGAATGTTCGAAGTGGAAAATCAATTGCACGCACAGCATGTCCAATGAAGTGCGTAGATCCCGAAGGATCCTAATGGCATAAGCCGTTGACATACATTACATTTTGTGTAGAAACATGGACCCGAAGTTGGGCAAGTAGATTCGCTGCTCTTAGTCCCAGCAGGTCCCAGCTCACCTGGATTGTCTGTGCACAGCAGGTCATCTACGTCCTCCACGTATAAGGCAGTGTCGTTCTTCCATCGTTGATTCCGTCGACTCCTACAATCTGCCCGAAGACTTGGACTTTGTTCGAACCCTGGTCATTGACCTTGCTTCATACATACGATCTCTGGAAACACAGTTGAAACAAGCAGAAACAAGCTCTCGATTTCGCTCGAGCCTCATCATCATTCAGTACTCCGAGTCTCAGTCGCAACTGCAGCATTCTGGGAGTCAATGCGAGAATGTTGGAGACACCGATGCGCTTTCCTCGTTTGGAAGAGATACTCACCTTGGATAACCAACGGTGACTTGAGCACCTCCAGAACGCGCTACGTCTCAAAGGTAAAATTTCTTGCGCAGAAATCCAGCCGTCAATAAAAGTTAACAAGGATGGTCTGTCTAGCCGGTTTTCCTATCCCGTGACTGTCTGGCTCCATTCAACCGTTTACCTCTTATAACCACCATGACCGCCACACCTCCCGCCACCAAAGAGTTCATTTATATGTTCGCGCATATCGAACACGATAAACTAGTGGATGACCTTGATAATCCGATTTCTGGACTATGGAGGTCCAGGAAATAGTTTTCATTCCTTCGTGATTTGCGGGTGAAGAACATCTTTTAACGTCCCCAGAAGGCTCCTTCCCAGGGTGCGACCACCTCTACTTTCATCAACGACCACAAATCCAATCCCATCGCCATTGGGAGGCCTAAGCAGGACGGCTTGTATCACGTCCCTATTTCCCCAAGCCATGCCGAATTTGCTCAATTCAAAGAAGATATTGTTTCTGGCGCTATTGATCCAGAATTGTCACCCCTCGCTTACAGGTGGTTGAAGGAACTTTCAGGCTTCTTTGAAGACGAGAAGAAGCGAGAGTCCAAATTTCACGATCTGCTATCCGATTTACTTGACGGTTACAAAGTGGTGAAGAAACGAAACGACTCGTTCGGAACCGACGGAGACATTGATCGAAAGAATTCAGATTTACCAAATCTGTTGGTTAAGTCCTTGTCGTGGAGGTCAAGATAGAATTCACTCAAGGATCGTGTGACGATGTCTTTGAGACTGTACTTTGTGACCAGGAAGGCGTCAGGCTCATCCTTCCAAATAATAAATACCAAGGTGATTATTGAAAGACAAGGATTCGCTCTGTCCTCGTCATTCATAGTGGTATGTCACGAGCCGAACCTTTGCTTTTGGTTTGTCTGATTCCAACATGTCACAGGCCCTAATGTTCAGGCTCTAGGTGTCGTCTATCTAACTGGTCAATAGGTCGAAGTGCTTTCACCTTCGCTGCCGCTCTACTTCAGCGAGTACGATACCGTCCTATGGAAAATGTTCTCAGATTCATGACAGCCCTCCGGATTCTCTTCAGCTCTCTTCTCAAGGTTTACGAAAAGCCAAACGAATACGCTATCGAATCTGATCAAGTTAGTTCCCCTATCCTCGCGCATACCGGTCTCCCGGAACCACAGCTCAGTTCACCTACATCAGGCGAGTCAGCCAGATCCGCCTCGTATTCACCCTCGTACAGAGGGTGATCAAGATATCAATGTCAAATTTGGACAAGGGCCTTACGGAGTTGAGGCGCATCAGGTAGCCGCTGATTCTGGCTTTACTCCAGCTCTGCTGAGTCATTTCAATCTTGCTGGTGGCTGGTGGTTGGTAGTCATGGAGAACTTGGAAAGTGACTTTCAACCATGCGACGATTTTGACATCCTCGAGCCGTCTTGCAAGGATGCGATCATAGAGTTTCACAAAATGAGTTTTGTTCACGGTGATGTGCGTCAAAAACAGGATAGATGGCAATGTCAGATCATTGACTATGATTGGGCCGGGCGAGAAGGAGAGGTCGTGTACCCGATTGGAGTGTATAGTATTCACATTGTCTGGCGACCCGAGCTTCATCTGGATGGACAGTTGATTACCTCTGAGCATGACAATTCAACGGTACACGGATTTTTCAAACGACGCACTAAAATCATTCGTTTCTAATATAATATCAATTGGATCAACAAGTTGGCAGTTTGAAAGTCAAAGTATTGAGACGTAACAAACTAGAGTCTTCGAACGGACACGTGATGCGGTACTCCCTGCTCTTGCTGGTACCGCATCGACACGCGTACGTCGAAGCCTCGCAGTACTAGTCCCTAGTAGCACCTTAGTCCTTCTTTCTCTCTCACTACTTCAATTAAAAGAACCTCACGAAATGACCGAACGACTGGAAGTCGACCCCACTAAGATACCCGCACCAGACTTTGCAAGCGGAGCCTACGCATTCATGCGAAACGCGCTAATCACAGATGCGAACGTCCCCGAAATCACCACAGACGAGCTCGCCATTGAACGCCTTAAAGCCCAGTGGGCAATTCACATTGAGACACTGAGGATTCAATACGAAGCACAACTGCAGGACGTGGAGACCTTGAGAGAACAGCGGAGACAGGAAGAAGCAGACGCCGAGAGACTCGCCGTAGTTGAACAGCAGGAGAAAGAGAAAGAGCTAGCGAAAGAAGCCGAGAAAAAACGCTTGCCCATATACAGCTTCCAGAAAGGAGTCGGAGTAGACTCGATCCCACTGCAGCTTCACCCATATGCCAAGAAAATGATGACTGCCCGAAAGTACGTTCCCCTATGGTACTTCCTCCCCGACGCTGCGATAGAGGCGAAGGAACGCAGCAAGGATTCTCTGGACACCAATCATCTGCAGTTTGCAATGGAAGACGGCGACACACTCTCGGGGTCAACCGTCTCCCTAGTGGGATCTCACACCGTTCGTGCCTCACCAAACACCATTCCTGACTCCCGACTATCCTGGCCTCAAGTCATGCGAGCGAAGAGTGCATTCCTCAATGCACTGGGGCTAGGGACGTGGCCAAACGATTACATAGCCATGTTCGGGGCCTTCTACATCAACATGGATATGCACCGCGAGCTACAGGAGAAAGACGGAGACCAGGTGATGGCCCATTACCATGCAGAGATGCGACTAGCTTGGTACGATGCAATGGAAAGGAAGGAACCGTTTGACCTCTCAGTGATATCGGACCGAGTGATTGGAGAAAGCCGTCGAGAAATTATCAAGCAAAAACAGGAAAAGAGTCTGAAAGGTAAGCAACTCCCCCATGAAGTAAACCAAGGCATCATCTAACAATCACTACTCCTCCCTGCTTCCCTCATCCAACGCCAACCCGAATCCGCTAAAACCAACACCGCATAACGCTACAACTGCTACCGTACAACGCTACAACTGCTACCGTATAATGCTACAACCACTTCCGATGCGAATGCCACCGCTAACACTACGCTACCATGACTACCAATAATAATGCTAATACTTACGCCGATAACCGATGCTAATATGAATCAAACAATTTTACCAAATGCTACTGCCAATGGGGATCCCCGCAACAACCCTACAACGCCCTTCGCATCTACAGACATCCAAACGGCTACGGCACAAATGGAGGCCAGGGTTGAAGCGAAGCTCCAGAAACTCTCCCAAACAACCTCAACCCCCCCATTTCCCAGTGCACGCCAACCCTCAGGCAAATCTCGCCAAGCCCCCTACCCTTCCACTTCACCTCGCAAAGCCGGCAAACAACCAGACAGCCCTAACTTTCAACGTTCCTTTCGGGACTCGAATCAACCGCCACTTACACGCTGTCACCGATGTCTCGGACGTGACAAGCACGATGTTCGACACTGCTCTCGAACGTCCCTCTGGAACGGGAAACGCGGAGTCACCTGCAACTGGAACAAGCAAGGGTTTCTCGAGATCACAAACGGATCCAACGCTGGGCTGGAACTTTGTGCCGACTGGCAACGTCCCAACAGCTGCACCAGTCGAGCCCACCCGGAGAAGCATCGCTGCTCAGGATGTGCAGGCAGCGGCCACGGAGCTAGCAGCTGCCCTGAAGGAGAGTGAAACTCAAGTCAACACCCCGCTACAGGTCAAAGCCTGGAAACTTGCTATTTCAGAATTTAATCTATTCAGTAAATACCCTTCACTCATCGAATCGATACAACATGGCTTCAACGTCGGAATTCCAAGAATATATCATACCTTCACTCCTCCTAATAAACTCAACGATCCGGAATCTCTGGCCGCCTTCCAGAGCGTAATGGAAAATGAAATCAGTATAGGGCGATGGCTTGGCCCATACCCCCGGGAAGTTATCGAGCAAGTCCTAGGACCATTCCGAACATCTCCCATCTCCATCATCCCGAAATCCGACAAACCGGGAAAATACAGACTGCTTGAGAACTTGTCATATCCTTATCACCCAACATACATCCCCTCATTACACACGACAATCTCTTCCATTAATTCGCATATTGACTCGACCCTATATCCATGTCTCTGGGGCACCTTTGCAACCACATGCCGTCTAATCTGGACTCTGCCCCCAGGCTCGCAAGGTGCAGTCAGGGATATCTCGGAGGCATACCGCCTAATTCCATTACACCCCTCCCAATGGCCAGGAGTAGTCATCAAAATATCAGAAGATGGATATTGCGTAGATACCAGGGACATGTTTGGTCTCACATCGGCGGGAGGTACATTTGGACATCTCGCCGACGGAGGGGTTGACATCTGTCGGGGGCATGGTCTAGGCCCACTCACCAAATGGGTTGACGATCATCTATGGCTAAGGATCCTCAAGCAACATCTCAGCAAGTACAATTCGCTACGGGATCAACTCCGAGAACGAGTGGCTCCCACAGGAGGCGCTATACATAACAAAGGCCGCTTATTATACTTAGGCCATACACTGCCGAACGGTCAACAGGAGGAATTCGACGACGACTTCTTATTCCCTATTAGGGACTCCTCTCATCTCTCCACTCGCTCCACGGAAGACTCCAAATTTTGCTACGCCTTCTGCGACATTGATCGCGTCACCATCCCTCTCGGATATACATGGGCGGTGGACAAAGACATCCCTTTCTGCAACGAACCAACTTATTTCGGCTTTCAATGGAACCTTAGCGAAAAGATGGTATCGATTCCAGCTAAGAAACGGAAGAAATACTTGGAGGCCATCGCAGATTGGGAGCTAAGAAAATCACACAATGCCGAACAGGTAGCCAAGATGTACGGGAAACTCCTCCACGTCAGTCTAATCCTGCCAATAGGGCGCACCTATTTAATTGAGCTTGAAAAGTTTGCAGCAGAACTCAGCCACGAGGCACCGCTGACAAAGCACCGGGCACCCCGCCGTTGGCCAGCTGACCTCCTTTGGTGGAGGTCCACCTTATCCTCACCCATTTCTTCACCCATCCCAGGACCTGCGGATCTCATCGACGTCCATGCCTACTCTGACGCCAGTAGCGGCTATGGTATCGGCTTATATATCAAAGGTTTCTGGCGAGCATATCGACTCCTCCCAGGCTGGAAAGGAGAAGATGGAGAACGGGACATTGGATGGGCAGAGGCAATTGGATTTTATCTCCTTGTCCTCATCATCGCTAGAGAAGCAACGGCTGGCAGACAATACAAACTCTGGGGAGACAACGAAGGCGTGGTCGAAGGCTGGTGGAATGGAAGAAGTAGGAACCGACATACAAACAATATATTCAAACGCGTTCACGAGGTCACTTCAACACTCAATTTCAAGGTCCACACCCGCTATATCCCCAGTGCTCACAACCCAGCCGACCCATTCTCTCGAGGCACCCACGGTGAATCAAAATTCCTCCTACCCAAAATCCCCATCCCGCTCGACCTCATACACCTCATCATTGACTACGATGCCCCCTACACCACAGCAGAGCGCCGTGAATACGGTGCTTCTCCAAACATTGCTTACAAAACTAAACCACACCAGCCCTACATGCGAACATCCTTCGGACAGTGGCAATCCGAAGAGGAAGGGAAGCTACTCTATGCCTTTGAGAACGCCTGGTAGTCGTCCTGCCACCTCGGAATACCCCTCTGCTACTTCTCTACCTGTGAATACTGTAAATACAAGTAATGTTCGCCCATATCCTGCTAATTTAACTCCATTACCATCCACACTACGCCCGCATGTTTCCGCTCGCAACCGTCTGGTATCCTGGAAACCGGCCAGTAAGCGAATCTTCGAAGATGCAGCTGGGCGCCCGCTCACGCTCCCAGATGAATTTGTCAACCGTATCCAACAAGTACTCATTAACGGCTACGCAGACAGCACACTCGAGACTTATGCCGCAGGTTTACTTGCCTTCCATGTCTTCTGCGACTCGCGTGACATACCCGAAGGCCAACGCGCACCATGCAGCAGTGACCTGCTCAATGCCTGGATAGCAACCATGGCCGGACATTTTGCAGGTGCATCTGTTAAAAACTACGTGCATGGATTACGGGCCTGGCACATCATCCACGGCGTCGAATGGAACATTGGAAAAGCATCTTTTGACACCATCATCCACGGCGCTGAACGCCTTCAACCGGACCGAGCTCGCAGGAAAAAGCGAGTACCTTTCACCCCAGATCACATATCCAAATTACTGCAAGACCTCGATCCAACGAAACCCCTCGACATGGCATGTGGCGCGTGCCTCACAACATCCTTCTACTGTGCAGCAAGAGTAGGAGAACTCACCATTCCGAACTTAAACGACTTCTCCCCGGACACACATGTTACCCCAGCAAACGTCAGCAGGGCTACCGATCGAAACGGTTTCCAGACAACCATCATACATGTCCCACGTACCAAAAGCAGTCAGATTGAAGGCGAGGACCTGTACTTTTCCAAGCAACTAGGCTCCACAGACCCGGAATCATGGCTCCAAAACCATCATAACATCAACACGCCAGGACCTTCGGACCACCTCTTTTCCTACCGATACAGAACCACCCGCAGGCCCCTCACGAAATCCGCCTTCCTGCAACGCATAAACAAGGCTGCGAAAAACCAAGGTCTCCCTGTCCTCCAAGGCCATGGTATCCGCATTGGAGCAACACTTGAGTACCTCCTCCGAGGCGTCCCATTTGATGCAGTCCGAGTAATAGGGAGATGGAAAAGTGACGCCTTCGTACTATACCTCCGAAAACATGCTGAGATCATGGCACCCTACATGCAACCGGAACTCCACCAAGACCTCATCCGTTATACTATGCCACCGGTACGATGTGAGTGCCCTCCTCCCACTGGGGTATCCACGGTCGCTGGATGCGTCGTGCACTCCTACTTGCTGGGAATCGCAGCTGACCGTGTATTCCTTTTCAGAGTCTCATTGTCTGCTGGGACCCGAAGGCCTTCGGCCTTCCCCCAATGTGCAAAGCTTTCAGTCGAACACACATAATCGTTCAGATGTATTGTAGATAATCAATACAGAATCCTATTGATGACATCGAACGCATCGCCAGAGTTCAAAGATGGCAGTTTGAAAGTCAAAGTATTGAGACGTAACAAACTAGAGTCTTCGAACGGACACGTGATGCGGTACTCCCTGCTCTTGCTGGTACCGCATCGACACGCGTACGTCGAAGCCTCGCAGTACTAGTCCCTAGTAGCACCTTAGTCCTTCTTTCCACACCCACCCACCCCTCTGTCACTCACCCTCGCCCTACCCCATCCTGAGTGCCCGTTCACACCACACACCCACAGATCTCCGGTCAGGGTACGTGACAATTCGCAGTCCGAGCACAATGAGAGCGCACAGCTGCTGGTAGGCCCTCCCACCCATCGCAGCTGACCGTGTATTCCTTTTCAGAGTCTCATTGTCTGCTGGGACCCGAAGGCCTTCGGCCTTCCCCCAATGTGCAAAGCTTTCAGTCGAACACACATAATCGTTCAGATGTATTGTAGATAATCAATACAGAATCCTATTGATGACATCGAACGCATCGCCAGAGTTCAAAGAGAGTATGAGTGGGAACGAGATTCCCGGATAGATCAACATGGCACTTGAGGCAAATACTTTTGTGCTACTTTTGTTTCAAAGAATGAAATACACAACAGTCCATGCAAAGTGCTAAAGTGAAGTGCTAAAATATTCTAAACATATCAGTGTGAGCTTTGGGAACCACAAACATACTTCAAAAAAGGATCAAGCTGTCATGCCCTGACCATATCTAGGCCAAACCCTGATACCAACTGCAAGCTCCTACACTCACTATCTCATGATCCCTGTCTCTTCAACTAAGCCATTATCTCCCCTATCACCCCGGAACACAGTCGCAACCTCCACAGCTCATCAGAACCTCCATCAACACACCCTATACCCCCATTAACACGCCTATGCCCGACAGACACACGAATCAAGATTACAAGCCAACCCAACTGCCAAGGTTCCTAATGTTCTCTTGTTCACTTCCCATACCTATTTAAGTAGTCTCGTAATGTCCCCAAGTGGCAGCTTGGTATATTTCGAACACACACCCTTTACATAGGTCCAGTCCCTGTCCCTTTGTACCTGCTACCTATATGGAACTTCCTTTACTCTCTGTTTCTTTATCTCAGTTTCTCTACTTCTATCTCTCGTCTCAATGATTGCCTATGTGATCCAATATATGCCTTTACTTCACATCTAAGCAATCCGAGTGAGTCCACAACCTTCCTCAACCAATACTAAAGCTCCCCAGACATCCATCATTTTGGTGAGCCAACCTCCCCCAAGACCCCTCAAGCTCCCTACTTGCTTCCCAAGTCCTGGGACCTTGATCTAAGTAATGTAGAAGCTCCCCATCACACCCACCTATGTATTGCTTCTCTGTTACCACCTCTACTGCTTGGGGATACTCACCACTACCCCTGTCCTCTCGGGACCTCCCTTGCGGGCTTACACTCCATTTGGATTTCTCACATTTGAGGCTCTGTCATGCCTCGACCCATTAGCCATAGCTCCCTGCTCCACCCTGCCTTGCATTCTGCCTGACCCCTAACTCCCCAATTGCTCTGCAACACCTCCCACCATTCCTCCGCCCTACCTTCCCATAATACCCTTCCAAATTAACCGAACATCCTGACGGCTCCCCCGACACGCGTATGGAACCTTCCTATCACCCACTTCATTGAGTATTAATCTTAATTACCTGCCTCATGTTCCCCAGATTCCTGGATGTTGTCATGAAGTACGTAGCCCCTCCATTTTCCTTTTCTCACCATCTCTATGCCCTTATTTGTACGATACATCACTCCATCACTTTCACATCCCACCATTGTCGAACCCTCATCGATTAC
>MU795367.1:0-26764 GCA_027886305.1 Lentinula aff. lateritia | reverse complement strand
GGGATGTGAAAGTGATGGAGTGATGTATTGTACAAATAAGGGCGTAGAGACGGTGAGAAAAGGAAAATGATAGGGGCTACGTACTTCATGACAGGAGGAAGAGATTGCGTCCAAAGGTATGTGTACTAAATTTATGTGATTGTAAGGCCATGAGTTTTGTTTTCAGTGCAGAAATGATTAATGCTAATGGTAAACAGCATTCAAGTCCTCAAAATGTCAAAGCGGGGCCATTGAAGTTGGCTGAGACCACTGGGGTGTGTAAGGAGTGAGAGTGCATTGAATCCATTATATTTGCAGCCTGTGTACTGGTATAAGTCTGTATGTTTATGTATTTTGATTAAATCATTGTAGTTAGGCTGTAGTGTTTTAGAACAGCTTTGATAATTAATGTATATCTGTTCCATTGAAGGGGAAGGTGCAAAACGGTGACAATTAGCATGTAACTGTCTGGGAATGCATCAAGCAAGGTTTGTGTCCCCAGAGGGGACAACTAGTAAGAAAATGTTATCCGTATAATATTCTTGAGAATTCATACATGCGTGCAAGTCAAATTTGCAATGAGATGAAGAGCTTGGTCATGATGGCTATTGGGAATCTCGAGTAGTTTGGAACTCCTCATAATGTTTCATATTTCATTGAGAATTCTTGAAATCAGGACTTTCATAAATTCGACACATTATTCTCTTACGAATCAAGTCAAATTAGGTGCAGCAGTGTAGAATAAAGAAAGGTGTTTGGTTGAATTGTCATTGAAAACCAACAGAAACCAACTAACTGGTCTTACTTTGGTACCCAGTGGTACCCGCACCCTTGAACCTTGCATGAGCTCCTGTGCTCTTTCCTTATCTTTGCTAGGTTGCGTTCAGGAAACTTGGTGATGAGCTGGCCGTAAAAGAAACAAAGCTAAGTCACCTTGTTCGTCAAGGCCCGATGTTCTTTGTACACATGTACAAGCAAATCAGTGATTTTCCCACAATAAGCGCGCACTCTACCTGCTTTGGCCGTACTTCAAGTTCGGCTTTTGGCCTCTCGACAACCTAATTACTGTATCAGGCTCAATGAAAAGATAGCCTAGCATACTTGATTGAAGATGAATAGTTCTATGTAAGTAGACTCAGTAAGATCTGAGAAATAATTCAGAGACTTTTGAATTGAGAAATATATGATTATCATGGAGTGATTCTTCAAGTCCCAAATAAGATGACCTTGGAAGGTGAGTGCCTCGGAACGAGGCCCTGTTCCACTGAGATAAGACCTGATAAGACTGCTGAGTAATTTAGTGCCGAATGATTTGACGGCAACAGTGGCACGTTGCAGCGCAATATGATTCTAAACATCTGCCTCAGCCTGGTAGTTTTTGAGTCATCCGTCTTCAGGTATGTGGAATATGCGGTGAGCTAACCGCTAACGAACCAGAATGGCAACTCTATGGGGTATCACCGTTGGGCGTTAATTTCGAGCTTCTCTGCTTTATGGCTTTATATCATATATCGAGGGGTAACACGAGATACACGGATTGTGACTCACGACGGTATTAAAAACCCCCCTGCCTTGGACATGGACCCACAGAGTCCCCTTGATTCACGATAACATGTTAGGCTTTTCTTCCCCTACGCCTATTAGCCCGAACATCCAGCAGATTCCTTCCCTACATGACATGGAATCCAGATGGGATGGGCGAGAGGGTGTTGCGGATCCACTTCAGCCCAGTGACAATGGCTCTCCGATTACCTTCCCCCCATCCGATCCATTGGCCAATCATTCATCTACAATATCATTACCACCAAGTGAAGACGAGCGGACTCCACGTTCTTCTGGCCTTGTTGTACCTATGAGATCTCCGGATACAGAGATCAACCGAGTTTTGTTCATCCCAACACTCGTGCAACCACAACCTACTGATCCTTTACAATCAATTAATGCAGTTGATAATCATGGACCTCCTTCACCTCATCACACTGGACCTGAAGAAAGGGCTAGGTTCCGACCTTCCTATGATCATGATCGCACTAGTGACAGAAGTAGTGATAGCTCTCCGTTGTCACAAAGTGAAAGACGACCGCACAGAGTCAGATGGGGTAGACCATTGCCTTCACATTCTTCATCTAATGCACTCCCTGGCAGGTGGGATACTCCGCTTCCTCATCCTCCGTTACACACATCTTCGAGCATGAATCCTCCCCCGACCACAAATCCTCCCTCAAATATACCTCCTCCCCTAGTTATGCCTCCTCCGGTCGTGTATCCATTCAATATGACACCTTTGTGGAGCTCAAATGGCCCTCCACTTCGATCCTTACCAAACCCCCCACTGTATCATTCCAACCAGTCAACGCCTTGGTATTATACGCCACATCCTTTGCCCGCGAATCCTGTAACACCTTACACCCTTCCTCCTATGACTCCCAGCCCAAATACTGCATTTACACCTCGCTCTACGTATGTACACGCACCCGAAACAGCTTTCAGTATGAACCACCCACCTTCCCGGATGTATCAGACACCTTCCGGTTTCGACACATCGACGAATGCCATACCTAACACTTATAATGGCGTGTATGGGCCCACGCCCGAAGCGCCTCGTAGGAGAACTCAATCACTCGAACCTGACGAGACTACCTATGAGCGATTCCAACCACGTGATAATAACGATAGGCGGAGACCGCCCGGTAATTCCGCATCCGCAATACCAGTGCCACTTTTGTATCAACGTTCAGTATATGACCAACCTCACGAGAGGTTCTATCTTTTCGACGGAAATGTTGAGTTCCGGGTAAGCATAATCATTTTTTGAGGGAAATGAGTACAGCTCACGTTCACCGAAGGTTACCAATATATTGTTCAGAGTTCATCTCCATTTTTTCTCACAAGCCCGAGTTTTCTTCGCCTTCCCCTACATTCCCCCAATCATCGATCTCACTGGTTATGGCTTCAGTCCATCTGAGTTTAGTTCCTTGTTAACGATGTTCTATCCGAGGTTAGCGTTATTCAATATGCACATAGTAACATTTACTCACCACTTTTTCCTGATCCAGGACGTTTGGGTCCGTTGAGATACAAACTGTTGAAGAGTGGATCTCGGTTCTCAATGTCACCTCCGCATTAGGCATGGAAGATATTCGCACTCTAGCAATGAAATGCATTTTGAGGGATGCTTCCCCTGTTGATCGTATCATGCTAGCGAGCAACTATGATATAGACTCTCAAATACTGGTTGCGGCCTTCGAAGAGCTATGTATGCGGTCCCAGCCTCTGACTGAAGAGGAAGGCAAAAAAGTCGGGGTTGAGGGTTTGATCAAACTGGCTAGGATGAAGCATGAGCTGCAACACAACGTGAAGAGGTATCTAGATCCTGCCAAGATTGATCGAATGCTTCATAGGCTAGTTGAAAGTCCTTGAATAGAATAAATCTGTAATACACTATTCCACCGTGCTCCTTCCATGTTCAGACACCTGACATTGAGTGGTAGATATTCTATACAAACCAATCCGAGTCGAATGCACTCATGAGTAGATTAAATTTTTCTTGATACATTTGTAGTAGGAGGAAACACTGCCAGAAAGATAGCAAATCTGGATTACTCGAATGAAGATACTCAATTGATTAGAATGATCATATCTTCTACCAGCTTCTACCTTGCAGCTTACCGAAACCCCGCTTCAAAAACAAGGTTTGCCCCTTCCGAGTTCGGATTTACATATGAATATTCGACGTGCGTCCCATATTTCGATTGTAGTATATACGTTGTCGTTCATTTGTATACATAGTTATTGACGCCAGAATTATCCCCAGGTAAATGCGAACGTTGATAAGCACGGGATAAACACAAGTCATTTCAAGTTACCTCCAGGTCGTCGACCCTCCAATCCATGGATCATGATAAATTAAATTTTAGATTCAGAGGACCTTGTTTATTTCACCACATGTACTCCACTTCTGATTCTAATTCATGAAGAAGTTGTTCATTGACTCTAGAAGAGCTAGGTTTTGTTCCTGTGCATACACGAATGCAGAAGGCTGTTAAGAGGACGTTTAAAGTACTTCGGGCATAACGGCCTTCTTTTGACGGACAAAGAGGCAAATCGGATATGTTATGACATTAGGCGGCCAAAAACTGACGGCGTTTTCACTCGTTCTCATAGAAATAGTATAAGAAAACATCAAATTATCTTTTTTTCATCGCATTGATTCCCCCCTTTCTCTTGCTCTTTGCAACGCGGTCATACAAATTTCCGTTGGCAGTTCCTGCATTTAATCATCGAACCATATTTGTGGCGCTACGTATGTAGTAGATCCAGATAAATTCTGCTATCAGAGCAGCGAGTTAAGTGAAGATAGGCGATACCGAAGGTTTGCAATAGATAAGTGTCGGTGCCGGAAGTACGCATTGGCATCCATTTATTAGTACTCCAGGTTACATTGTTTAGTGACTCGTAATGACCTCACAAGTAGAGGGACCTACTTACGATACCAATAGTCGCTCCATCTTCAATGATTCATACCTTGTTAAATCAATCTCATACCTCGATGTCTAGGTACCCCCATTTCTATTCTCGTCGCTATCTGCGTTGATAAAGTTGAAAATACTACTCCACCGTCCTCGCCTGCTCCTCGTGTTGTTGCGCGTCAAGTCACGTCACAGCCTAATGGGGGATGTAATTGAGTTGTAAAAGCATAGCAATGCGCTGCAGCCTGGATGTGAGGTCTTTAATTACTGAAATACATTTGGGATGCAAATGGTGTTAATTAGACACGCCACTTGTATTTCAAGTTGAAAGTTTTTTGGGGGGTATGATTTCGGGAAACCTTGATATTGTTGTTGGCTGATTGATTCTCCTTCAATAATTCACAGAGCCCAGACGCTGGAGTCAGACATGAGGCTGCTCGGTCAGGATGAAGTCTTCCGAGTCAGTCGAATAACTTGAATAAATATAATCTTCGAACCTTTTGTGCCGCGGATAATAAATCCATTTATTCACCGTCGGGCTCCCTTGCCGCGGAGATTGAGAATGTAGACAGTCGAAATCGAATGTGCTTTCGAAAAAGAAAACGCAACTCCAAATTCTTGACCATTGCCAGAACGTCGCCGCTAGTTGGACTCCAAAAATGGATCCTTGTAGATCCATTCTATCGTGAGAATTGATTGCCCGATAGCCGGAGGCACATTGAAATAATACCCCTGGTGCCGTTGCGAATTTCCCTGTTCAATCCTACACTTTTATGCTCTGCTCCTCCATACAAGATTTCAAGTGATAAATGAAGTAACCTGCTTATATATAAGGTCTGCTTGTTAGTACCATCCTGTGACCCTCCTTACTTTCTGACCGCCACCATGGGTTCGCTTACGGAACCTTCCATCCTCACCGAGAAGCTCTTGCTCGAGCTGCGCAACTCTATACGAGGGCAAGTATACCAAAAAGGGGAATCCAAGTAGGTCTATACATCCAGCATATTTTTTTTGGCTAAAGTGGCCTTCCAGTTTCGCTGAATACACCTTGATCTTCAACGGAAATGTTGAAACGAATGGTCAGGTTGTAACATGTCCAATGGATGCAGAGGACGTGAGCAAGTAGGCAACACAGTGAAAAATGCCTGTGAACGATAATCTAATTTCTGTCGCGAAGGATCATACTTTTCTGCAGAAAGCATGCATTCTCTCCATCTGTTAAAGCTGGAGGGTTTGGAACCGCTGGCTGGGCAGTAGGAGGTGAGGTTATTATCGATCTCAGCAGAATAGGGGACGTCGACGTCGAGCCTCCCAATGCGAGAAGCTCGTACACGAGTATTCGAGACATGGCGCCATCTAACAGCAAAGGAAAAAAACCTGAAATCGCTCCTTCAGACGTGAATCCAGGAAAACGGCGAAGAGAGGAGGACGACGAGCTTCGTAAATATCATGCCGCTTCTGGTTCTGTTGCAGCATTTCTTCAAGAACCCTCTCGCTCTGACTCGCCACCACCGAATGTCAGACGACGTCTCAACAATTCTACTGAAGGCTCGCATGACAATATTTCTGATACAAATATTCGAGTTGTCCAAAGCCCTACGCTCGATTCCAATGTTGAAGCCTCCGATGTTACACTCGGAGACGATGCTCAAAATGCTCGAAGTGTTCACACAGATGATAACACTGATAGTTCGCCTATCGACGCCGATCCATTCGGCTATCTCGAGGAACGCAATCCTAGCGGTTATCCTGGTCGTTCAAATTTACAGTCTACCTCGCGTACGTTGTATGACTCTTGGGGATCCGGATCTAGATCAACTGGGTCAAGCGTCGCTATCACCACTGCCCCCGCTGTTTTACATTCTATCCCATCTCAGACCCAAGCAATCCATACTCATGCGTACGTTACATTTGGCGCAGGGATGAGGCAAAAAGAAATTGATACCTTCACCGCCAATAACCCTCTGAGAGCTCAGTCGATTTCTGGAGGGCAAGATACTGTCCCATATCACGTACCTTTGTGCGTTTACTGTGGTATATTCTGTCGTACATCAATTTGATGCTATTCTCTTCATTCTCTTTTTAGTGCGGCTCACCCCGCTGGATCTTCCATTATGCTTTTGGGAGGATTCGGCTTCCTTGGACGGCTATACGGGCTCAGCATTGATAATTTAGTTGAGGTTGAGATGGTCTTAGCTGATGGACGCATCGTGATTGTGAACAAAGATGAACATCCAGGTTCGCACATTCATCATACACCTATATATCTCACTTTTTCCCAAAGATCTCTGGTGGGCTGTACGAGGTGCTGGGCCCGCGTTCGGTGTAGCTACTCGGTATAAGGCCAAAGCTTATCCAATCCCCGTCGTATTCGCTGGTAATCTGATTTAGTAAGTGCTCAAACCAAAAACCTTGATGTGGGATGCAAATAGCTCTTGTCTAGTCGCTTTCACAAAGCTACAGCTGCTTCGCTGATCAAGCATTTTCGAGACTGCATCAAGAACGCTCCGCGTGAGCTATATGCCAACGTACTGTTGACTGCTGGGCCCAAGGGAAAAGATTCCCTCGTTGTCATCCAAATGTGTTATGTCGGCTCCAGGGAAAAAGGCCAAGAATACCTTGCAGCGTTGGCGTCATGGGATGGCGAAAAATCCCTTTTAAACGAAGTTAACGAGAAGAGTTTTTTGCACCAACAGGATAGTGTTGCGCAGGTTTTGCGAGGCAAAGGTATGTTATCTCCTCTTCTGGATCAAGACCTGGCATCAAATTTTTATCGTAGCGGGTAGACAGTGGTTCATTCGTTCGGCCCTGATTAATTCGCTTCCGGACGATATTATTCATCAAACTGTTTTGAAGTTTGACGATACTCCAGTCGGTTGCAGTAAGCAACAATACTTGAGCATCTTTCAGAATCGCCAGAACTCTCTAATCACGAGTCATAGCTTGGCTTTTTGAGCTCGCTGGTGGGGCCATCAGTGAGTTTGAAGACACGTGTGTGCCGAAATCCCAACGGGAGACCTTGTTCACGGTCGCTGCGCTTCACCAGTGGGACATGGGTATTAACGATCCTCGGTGTATCACGACTGCGGAAGATGTGAGTACTGAATGTTTGTCTGTCAGTGTCGAGCTAGAACTCACGCTTACAACCTTGCAGTGGATTGCTGAAACGCTGAAGCCAATTCAAACGGGTGGACCTTTCCCTAGTGTCAGTGCATACGCTGAATCCTTTCCCACCATTACTCACCGTGCAGCTCCAGTTCCTCGGAAGACATGAAGCTCCATATCGTACCATTTCTGCATTTGGAAGCAACTGGGATCGTTTGAAAGAATTGAAGAAAGTTTATGACCCTACAAATGTCTTTAGAAACTCACTCTGGCCTCTGGATTCTGAAGGGAACATCGTGGAAGCATCCACGCATGAGCCTGCTACACCTTCCGCTGCTGGTACTTCTTTCGAAGTCTTGTCGAAGAACTGAGTTTTCTCTGATCCGGTTTTTTTGGTTGCAATCTATTTGGGAATATAAAGGGTTTGATTTCCTCCCAGGTTCTTGGATTATTTTGTCGTAGGGCTTTCATGTTGTGCTTTATAACTATAATTCCAATCCTATTATGCTAGGGAATAGATGCGATATGGTGCGGGGGGTTTATACAAGAGAAAAAGAGGGGCAACATGGGTGAATGCATACAACAACAGCGAATTAGAGCAAAATACAGCTGCAACGCACATATATAAGGGCAGGTAAAGAGGCATGGTGTAGCAGAGCTATGAAAGGACTAGATATGCAAAACAAAGAAAACAGTTTACGAAATGGAAACTCCAATCGGTTCTAAAAAGCTTGCCAGTGCCCATCCCACAGTACCCACTTCATTCTTACAGAGCAATAGACAGTCTTCTCCATCATCGACGTACAGCGGAAGTTTTGGATGAATACTTGGATGACCGGCTTCCTGCAGAATCTGGTACACATCACCCTCGACCAGAGTAAAGAAAGGGAAACCAAAGTACGAGACAACGGCGGGCGGCCTGCATGGATGAACAACTCGGCATGCATATTTGGCCTGTGCAGAAGACCAACTATCTCTACGTAAACTCATTTGAACCGGAAACGAAGAATCATCCCTGGATGACGAAGTCGGCGGCGAGGTTAAAGAAGAACTGAGCCCTTTGGAGGACACAGGTCTACCATTTCGTGGCTTTGAGCTAGAACGAAGCGTCTCACTGATCTTTCTTCTGAAACTTGGCTTGCGATCATTCCTCCCGCGGTCATCCTCTAAAGGTGGGAAAAATGATGCGTCATCTATGGGTGAAAGATCTATTACAGGAGGCTTGGAGGCTGAGGAAGAGGAAGAGGACATGGAGGTAGTCTTCGCAATCTTGGTTAAAGGCATGCTCTTTGTGCGTGGTATTGGCAGAGTAGGGACACCGGCCCCGGCAATATCCAGACCACCAAGAATTTCACTCCAGTCCTCAGGAGGCTGGAGAGATCTGGATTTCTTTTCTTTTTGTTCCTTCTCTTTCTTGCCTGATTTGATGCTTGCAGCAGCTTTCAGATTTTCATTCGATTCACGACTGCGTTTGGAAGCATCACTGTGCCCACGTCCTCTACTTTTGTAGGCGGGAGGAGGGGAGGAAAGAGCAAACGGATGAGAGACTTGAGAATGAGACGGATCCAAGGAGTGTATGATGTTCGCAACACTGTTGGCACCGCTACTTCTTGATGACTTCAACGAAGGAGAATGCGGCGAGAATGAGAAAGTACTTGTTGACGCCGGTGGCGTTTGTGGGGATACAATGGGTTTGAGCGGTTCCTGATATATCTTCCGTTCGTTGGTGATAGCAAGAGATCTGACAACCTCGTCGACGTCTGACCAGCGGGCTACCCAGACGGCAATCGTCTCCTCCGCTCCAGCATTCATCTCACCTTCCACTCGAAGCATCTCCCACAACTCGGCCCAACGATCTCTTACGTCCTGCCAAAACTGTGTTTGGATATCGGCTAGTCTGCGCACGGAAAGGGCTATCCCGCGGTGTAGTAAGTTCAAATACCGAGGGAGCTCTTTGAAGAGTTGACCGCGGAGGGCGAGGTAATTTGTGGATGCTTCGAGGAGAGCTGGAGGAGGACGATTCTTTGCGGTGACGTTCATGGTGAGGAGATGGTAATGGAAAGGTTCCTGCTCGTTCATCGATTCAAGGAGCTTTATGGGTTGATGCATTGTGGCAAGCAACAGTACGATTTCCTTTAACAGCCGTTCGTTTATGACCTTCTCCAATTCGACGCATAGAGGTCCAAGATATTGGTCCAGTAGGCCTTTGAATGCGTCGAACGCTTCACTTCCTTGATCTTCCGAAAGTCCAATGACCTTTCCAAAACTAACGGCCCAGATCATGAGATTCTGCATGACCGAAGTCATCGATTTGCTCCAACTAAGAACGTCCTTGGCAAACTGCTGCGCAAACAGATCAACCTTCTTCAGCTCGCCCTCCATCTGCTCCACCTTTGCTGCCTCTATAGAACCACTATCTGACGGCTGCGCTCTCCGTAAGCTTTTCATTTTGCTGAGGTTGACAGACGCCGCAATCGTGATATTGGACGTGCTAAGTTTCTTCTTGGGGTCGCCTGACAAAACACCCTTGATCACCTCGGCGCGCCGCCGCTCTTCGTTGACACTACGTGCGACTTCCTCAATCTCGGCTTTTGCAACCCTGAGGTTTTCTTTGTCAGGATGGGAATCAGGCGTTTCGTCTAGAATAGTGCCGAGAAGGAGAGGATATTTAAGAAGCCGCTGTACAGGCTTTATAAGAAGAGAGTGAAGATCCCAAGCATGCGAGACTGATGTCGAGTACGTCCGGGTCTGAGCAAAGTAGGCTTCAAGTGCAGGTGTCTTTGGTAATGACTGTAAGTGTTCGTCCGCCGTTCCTTGTTTAGTGATGTATTGTTTGTACGGACGTTCCATCTCAGGTATCTTCATGGAGAGTGTAAGCGAAAACTCGACACACACATATGAAAACTTACTATCCGCCTGAATAAATCGCCAACGCAATCCTCGCCAATGCCACCCTCCACAACCGCGCCTAACGCATCTTGCAGACGATCACAAAACATATCCGAGAACAATGCTAGTTCAGCGATGTTATTGAAAATAATTTTCGCATCTTCAGTAGACATTGGGACGTTAAAAGACCCGGCTGAAGAGTCGGATGCAATGGACATTGTGCGTGACGATGATGCTGAGGACTGGGGAGGGCTAATGGGAATATTGCTCAACATTGGATGGCCTATAGTCTGAAGTGAGACGGTGTTGTAAATAATAGGTGGAACGTACCTATTGCTAAAGGGATGTATATTTCTCTCACCAAAGCTAAATCCGAGGCATAAGCTCTTTCCGATGCTAATAACTCGTGAAGGGCATGCTGTCTCTTTGTGAAAGTGGGAGTAGTTTGTTGACCATGTGAGGATGCGGAAGAGGAAGAAGCAACTTCATCTTCCATTGGTGACAAAGCAAAAGGAGACTCTGGTCGTAATGGCAAGGCTTTGGATAGTTCAGCGTCGTCTGGAAACCCGTCCACGGGGCCGTTGAGGGAGGGAAAACTCCTATTTCGAATTTGAAACGACAAAGGCATCGTAGAAGGGTCAAAATCGTCTTCCGAAGGTGTTGGCGTGGAAAGTTTAATGAAAGCGGAGCTTAAGGCAGATTCCGTCGATGAGGCGGAAATCACCGATTTCGTTGGTGGCGGTCGGAGGGGTGAGCGAGTAGGAATTGTTGGACGAAGAAAAGTTGAATCTACAATAGATGGTGAAGAGGAAGTGAAAGGTGGGTCGTACGTTGATTGTGGTCTGACGGTACCCACGCGGCGTGAACGAGGCTGGACCTGGAAAGTGTCTTCGACGGATGCCATTGGATGAATGCACGGATTAGTTAAGTTTCGATAAAATCAAAGGCAAAAGTTCCGGAGAATCCCCAATCACCCAGGTGATTATAGCAGGCCTTGTAGTTTAAGCTCAAATTCCGGGGTGCAACGTATATGAAAAATACAAGGCAGATTTTGTTAGTCTACGACAGCAAAATCAAATGCTAGCAATGGAGGTTTTAATATAGAGCTCACGTATAGGTAGGGCTCAATTGACGCTGTCAGTCAAGTAATTCTCGAAATCAACCAGTTCACCAGTGTCCCTTTTGATCTGAGGCCTGCGAATTGTGACACTATTCAGCGAGCAATACACAGCTTCGAGCGTTTCAGATAGATAAGAGTTGGTCTGGTTGGCAGGAGAAGTTGGTAGCACTGAGCGTAAACAGAGAAGGGTATTGATTATCCAAGTGAGATTCAAAACCAATAAGGCGCTCATGTGGGTCACTTCCCCGGTAAGCTCCGGCCGTTCCCCGATTCGACGTTCAAGATAGGGGCTAGACGATAGCGTATAGAAGCCCGCATACACATAAACAAGCCTTTGAGCACTGCTTCGACCTACTTCGACTCCCTTTGCTAGTCCGAAATAAGACGACTGGTACGTCTTCATTTTTGCACTCACTTTAATTCATGGACACGCCATAGCTTTGTATTACAGTAGCAGAAATACGACTATATTTATTGCTCCATCTGGTGTATATCGAGAAAGCTGTCAGCGTTTGGGGAGTCATGCAATCTCTTCGAGCAATGATATCAGCAACCTGGTAAGCAATTCAGAGACAGACCTCGCGAACGTCTGCCACACTGCGTCTGACGCGTCTGAACAGTTTCAGCCCATGTAATTAGAATATCGAGCAGACAGATAAGAGCTTCGGACTCAGAGTGTAAGAAATTTGTAGTTAAATACTTCAGGTTGAGGGCCTTATTGTCTTTTCTCCGGGCGCTAAATGATCCATTGTATTTCTTCTACTCCTTGTTCATGCAATGCACTACTTTACCTTTGGTTATTATCTCAAAAGAGCTGGGCCGTACAACCTTTGAGCATATAGTCAACCATTTGATTGTGAATGTGGGATGGAATGAGAATTTAATGCAAGCAAGGTTTATTGTGCCCCGCAGGGGTTCGCTAGTAAGATATATAGGGAAGAGCCTTGTAATGAACGATAAGACGCGGATCCTTCCTGTTTTCCGAAATTATTATGTAATCGCGGGGGTGCAATTAAAGGGAGATATGATACAAACATGCAATGAGGACCAAAACATGATCGTCCACTCTGGTGGTGGCACGTTGATTGTGTGAATATACGTTGTCTTTGTAGCAATTATATTAAACGCGGTCTTCGGGGGCTTTTACACGGGCAGAAATAGAATTGTTCATTACTGAGTGCCACGATATAATTCTGGTATATGTAAGTCTTCGTATTGGATTCGAGAACGCGGCTGTGCCTGAAATCCTAGTGGTCGAGGGGACAATGTATGCTCCATGTCTGGTATGCTTCAATTCTAACTAGAACTAGGGTCATTTGGTCCCCATGTTACTCGCTGTCCTGAGGTTTCCTGAGGAACTGTGGAATCATGTGAGAAGCTATATACAATCAATTCGCATCTCACTATCGGCTGTGTTACTTGTGTTATCCACCAACTCCACTGACAGAAAGGCCCTGTGAGGCCACAGGCCATGGACTCGCTCTCTCCCTTGGAATTTGTCTGGATTAATAAAATAGTCCTCGGTCCTCTCTTCAACTCCGAGGTATTGATAAATTAGTATGCTTTACAGACTGATCTAGTCATTTTCACCACCGCGAACGGGATTCGTCGAAGCCCGCGGTCTATTTGATACTACTCACCCAAACTATACCTCAGACCCGATTCTGAACGACTCCAGCCCAGCTCTCATCGTCTGACCCTCCAGCAGCAGTCGTCCGTCTCTCCCAGCCCCGTCTAAGCTCATGCAATGTCGCACTGATTGCTGCTAGCATCAACAAAACGCTCAGGTCCTTCGAGCTCAACGCATCTGTCTGGAATATTCGTTGCATGAAGGGAACATAGATTAGTGCCAGTTGAGTCACCGCGGATATAGACACTGTGGTAATCAACATCTTGTTTTGGGTAAGCCCACAGTTTATGCCTCGGTTCTGTACTGCGGAAACGAGGTCGAGGAAGACGAAGGAAGTAAATGTCTAAAGGTTTCATCTGAGGTTGAGCAAAGAGAATATGGAGTCGAGAGGATTTCCTCACCATAGTTTGTTCGCGTTTCGACATCCGGTCATCCGAAAGCGCGTAAGTGTACACAAATAATGTTCCAAGCACGATCATGGACGCGGAAAACAGCACACGGTATAAGAGTCTTCTTGTGATAATCGGGGCATTCTTCTTTCTCGGTGGTTTGCTCATGATAGAAGGATCTACGGGATCTACACCGAGACTTTGACTAGGAGGTCCTGAGAACAACGCATTACATTCACAAATAGCCCTTGAAGACTTATACTCAACGTACCATCCATTAGAATATTTATAAATAAAATTTGCATTGCGTTTAGTGGATTGGTGAAGCCCAACATGGTGCTCAATGTGATGAGTGTGAGGGCGGCAGCAGCAGTACTGAGTTGGAAAGCCAAAAAATTTTGAATGTTATGGAAAATAGATTTTCCTAGATTAAAATTTGAGTTGATTTAGGTTGAGACGGAAAGCAGTCGACTCACCTTCTTTCACTGCAGATAATATCGTACTGAAATTATCATCGACGAGGATAGCATCAGCAGCTTCCTTGGCCACATCTGTTCCAGATTTACCCATAGAAACTCCAATGTCCGCCATTTTGAGCGCCGGCGCATCGTTGACTAACAAGGATATCAGTCCTTCCGCTTGCGTCGCAAGAGTAGTGATTTACCTCCATCTCCAGTCATTGCGACTACTTCTCCCCTACTCTGAAACGCCTTTATGATAGCCATTTTATGTCTGGGTGTCGTCCTGGCGAACACACTAATGTTCCCGATCCTCTCTTTCAACTGTGCTTCACTCAACTGATCAATCGCCTTGCCGGTCAAACAATATGTGCTCGGGCTGAGCGTAGTTGTAACGGAACCAGTCCGCCCATGACCACCCATTCGTGTTACACGGTCCACACTCCCGCCATGACCATGTCTTGGTCCAACATTTAGTCCTAGTTTTCCAGCGATCGACAAGGCTGTCTGTTCTGCGTCTCCAGTAATCATCACGACTTTGACGCCACCTTGCTGAAGGTCTGCAATCGAGTTTCTGACACCAGGGCGAGGAGGGTCATACATAGCTTGGAAGCCCACGAACACCATATTGGACGCAGTCATGCTAGGTGATGAAGAACGACTCATGGCGGGTGAGCCTGACCGAGATGAATCCTTGGATGGGGCTATAGTCTCAACAGAACCGTATCCGTATGCTATCGTGATGACGCGAAGGCCTCTCGAAGCCACAGCTTGAGCTTTTCCTAAGATAGCGTCCCGCATGTTGACATCCAATGGGGGGGTCGAATCTTCATTGACGTAGTAATACTTGCAACGCTCCAGTAGGGCTTCAACAGATCCTTTCATGTAACACATCTCACGTCCACCGGCGCCAGTTGACGGATCTAGGTGAACGCCGCTAATAGCCATGTATTTCTGTTCAGAGTTGAATGGGCGTTCGGATATTCGTTTGAAATTCTTTGTAGAAACAAGGGAAGTTGATTTTGGAACATCACGCAGCGATAGAAGGACTCACATTTCTCTTATCCGTCAGACCGACCACGCTCAAGATATTGAGTAACGCGACATCCGTTGATTGCCCAACAACCACGGGCGCATTGTCATCGTTTCGGGTGACTTGGGCATTGTTACACAAAGCGCCAATATCCAGTATTTTGAGCAATGCAGGGGACCAAGGCCCATTGACGAATTTGCTCGAGGTCGGATCCAGCACGATGATTTCATCAACGGCATAGGCTTCAGTTACTGTTTGCTCATTCTTTGTTAGAGTACCTGAATGACCATCTTCAATGGAATGGTATAACTACGCAGATTGAAAACATACCCGTCTTATCCGAGCATATCACTGACACAGAACCAAGTGATTCGACAGAATGCAGCTTCTTGACGATTGCCTTCCTTTTCGACATTCTCAATACACCGAGAGCCAATGTGACAGTTGTGACAATTGGAAGACCTTCCGGAATAGCCGCAACAGCGAGGGATACTGCGAGACATCGGGAACGAAATCTACTAAGGGAAATCGAGGGTACGTACCACCAATTGTGAACATATCTAACCAGCTTCGTCTTTGTAGCACACCAATCAGACATATCATTCCGATCACTCCAAATGAAAGTATCGACAGCTTCTGGGCCAATTCGTCCATACTCAATTGAAGCGGCGTCCGTTTTTCTTCCACGTCCTGCATCATGGAGAATATGATGCCAAATTCAGTGGATGTTCCTGTGGCAATGACCACACCCGTTCCTCGACCTGTGGAAATAAGTAGGGAAACAGGTTGTGATATACCTGATTCAGAACATACCATTTCGCACCAAAGTACCCATATACGCGATACAAGACCGGTCTGCTAATGCCACGGGTTCACCAACTGTGATTCTGTTAATTCCACCAAAGCCCTGCGATGAGTTATCAAAACTGCAGGTATTGGGATCCTTAGTTCGCGCTTCCGTTTCGCCTGTCAGACTGCTTTCGTCAATCTCCAAATCTACAGCAGATACTATGCGGATGTCGGCAGGTATTCGGTCCCCGGTACTGAATGAAACAAGGTCTCCTGGTACAAGTTCGTTTGCGAGTATGTGATGAGTTTGGGACGAGCTGATTTTGTGAATGAGGTGATTATTGCGGGAGGAATACGTCCACTAACGCACCGAACGACATGACAATGATGCGGAACGAGTTTGTTCAATGCCTCCAAACTCTTCTCTGATCGACGCTCTTGTACAAACCCCACTACGAGACATGAAAGTCAGCGCCCAATCAGGACAGATGGGAGTAACTCACCAGTCAAGACAATCAAGACCGCGACAGTGATACTGACTGCATCATCTATGTTACCCATGATTGCACTGACAGTCGCGCTTCCACATAATAGCAAAATGAGCGGACTCTCGTAGATAGTTTTGGCAAATTTGAGGAGCACAGGCTCAGGCGCAGATATGGAGAACTCGTTGTAGCCATATTCCGTGAGAAGATGAGAAATATCAGAGAGTAGCAAGCCAGTTGTGGAGGAAGTTCGAAAGTGATTTATGGTGTCCTGTGAAAGGATCAATACCAGATAACGGAAACACAAGTGAACAAGGCGCACTTCCACCGATGCATGTGCAAATTTTTCCGACGCTGTATGACTGCTTTCAGTTCGTCTAGGTGCAGGTGTTTCCCGACCATTTTCCAGACGATCCTCTTCCGACGGCTGGCCGGTCACTGTTGTGAGTACTTTGGACCATAGACTCTGTGCTCCGGTTGCAATGTGGCGAGGTGAAGCTAATGAGTTTTCGACCTGGTGTCTTCGGAACGTCGTACTGTATCCAAAATGGGCATCTGCGTCGGCTGTAGGACGTAGACTTGCATTGGGATCGGCTGAAAGCATAGGAAAGTACGCAGATGCTGGAGGCGAAGCAGAGCGCTGGCTTTGACCGAAACCTCCCATAGACAATCCGGCGGGTAAAGAGAAATTCTGCGGGTGCCTAGAGAAAGCGGAAGCGCTGGACGATGCAGCATGAGGAGGATCCGCATTTATGGTCAAGTTTGTTCGTTTACGTTCGTAGCCTTGGCCATTACCCAAGGATGAGAAGCGCGGATGTGACATTAAATCTTCAGCGTCGTGGTGCTGATTCCCGTAGTGATGTTAGAAAATGTAAAGTATGTTAAACGCGACACGTCGTGAGAGGAGGTGATCAAGAAAAGCGGTGCAGCCTGGGTCATCGGTGCGGCTGACCAATAATCACAGCCTATTTTCGACTCGACCATCAGCGCAGCACGCCCTACTTATATTCTATTTTCGAATTGCTACAGTAATTTCCTGTGATTTCGAGGTTGAAGAAGCCTGTGTATCTACTGCTCTGGTACACAGTTCGCATCGAGCTCTGTGAACTTGTCAGTTGGTCGAATATACCTTCACGGACCGTGCGGCGTGGACGTAGCTCAATGCTCATGATATCTGCGACGCGAAAAACACGGTTCCCTGATTTATATACGACAAGTGCGGTATTCCTTATGTCTTCGGCGACAATGGCTATGCTAGCCTCCTACCACGTCAACTTGGGTCAACTTATGATCTACTATAAGGTTGGGCTTGTGGTTTGCATGGATGAAGTTCAAAATGCAGACTATTGCATGTATGTTGAGACAAGGAAGACTGTGCTGTTCACTGTACCATGGGAGGGTTCTTTTCAACCAGGACATGGATAACCATGATCACCCCCTCCCCTGTATTAAGTATGTATGTACATAGTAAACTGGCTGTTTGGGAATTTGACCTCAACCGTACAATCCATATTTTCCCAATGAAAGGACGAATAATGTGCACAATTTCCTTGAACAATCACTACATGTAAACATGTATGTACAAATCTAGTTGATATCTCAGGAACAAAACACAGGCAAAAACCAGACATAGTCAGTACAGGACAAGATATGGGTTAGTACATACAAGTAGGTCTAACAATACATAGTTCTATGTTCATGGGTACAGTGAGTGTATATATCCAATGAGCAGGCAACAGAAAAAGCATCAACGATGAAGACCCATCTGAAAACGTTCATCCAGAATCGGAACAGATGTAAAGAGCAGTTCATACTTTTAGATTGGAGCCACCGCTGGACGTGATGGAACCCAACACCCCATCTAACCAATCTATTCCGTCGCACGACAATGCACCTCGCCAATGAGGGTGGAGTTCTTCCAAGTCGTTCAAGCGGATCAAGAATTCAAGAATAGGTGAAACGGATGACTCTGTCTCATCTGCAGATGTAGCCAACAACGTGATATCTCCCAGTAAGGAAAATGCAATGACGACAATTGCAAGTGCATCAACAGCGTACTCCTTACTCGGTACAGTGATGAGCAGACGTTTGTTACTTCTTGATTCCACAGAAGTAGACGAATGTGTTGAAGAGTACGATGATGGGAATGGAGAAGTCGAAGACGATGAAGAGCGCGACAAGGACGGGGTAGATGCAGTTCTTGGTGTGGGCGGAATAGAGGAAGACGGAGTAGAGGTCGTTCGAGCAAAGTTGTCCGTGCGATGAGGAAGGATATTCGAGAGAAAGGCTCGTGCGAGGGACATCTGTTCTAAGGATGTATGTGGGACTCCATCATCTCGCACACGAACTACCCGAGGAGACAAGAATAATTTAAGAACGTTTTTCAGCGCATCTTCAACACCACCGGCCGACGCAGTCGAATCCTCTGTATTCCCCTGATCCTCCTGCTCTTGGCAGATAATTTGAATGACTCGATCAGCGCGTAGCAATTCTTCAGCAAGTGAATCATCAGAAGGGTCTTCATCGTCACTTTCCTCGGATTCATTCTCCCAGTCCCAGAATGCAACCCATACTTCGGATCCTTTAATCACCTCCTGCAGGCATCTAGCTTTCTCCCATCTCTCTCTATGTTGCTTAGCCGAAGTCTCTATCGTAGACAGTAGTGAATGGGGGCGTCTCGGACGCCGGCGGGGCATATTGGTGATATGTGGTTGAACATGACCTTTAGACTGAGGAATGACATGGCCCAATTCGAAGGCAGGGACAGAGGGTTTAATGTATATTGGTGCGACCGAGGGTGATGGCTCGTCGTCAACAAAATATGCTTTAGGGCCTCGAGGTTGAGAGCTGGATGACGAAGAGGAAGAACGAGGAGGTGTAGGAGATCTGGCCGCATTCGTGCGAATTGAAGCAGACGATAACGCTTTAACGGCATCCGGTGTCGCCAACGTGGGTGATTCTTTGGGAAACGCTCCTACAGATTTCTGCCTTGGTTTCCTTCTAGGAAGATTGCTGACATGGGGCTGGATTGGTCCTTTGCCTGTACTTTGAGGCTGATACATGATAGATTGTAGATATGGTGGAAGCTGCTGGAGACGAAGTCGTTGTGGTGAATTTGACAGGTCGACGTTCTGAGGTTTCTGAATTCGGTGAACAATGGAGCCGGATTGGGTATGTGGCTTGGAAATATCGTGGCCTGAAGCGGGCGTGATGACCAGTGAGGATGAAGTGGCAGAAGCAGAATCGCAGAAGTCGGGTCGACCGCAATCTGTCATGATAAATGTATATCTGGACATAAGAGGAATAGAAGTCAGAAATTCGCGTATCAGAGAAGATTGGAGGCAGGAAGAAAGCTTTACCGATGTATTCACTCGAATGAGAAATTATAAAAATTTGGAGACAAAAAATTATCCAGGTATTTTCCCAGTCTTCGCCGCGTCGCCGACAAAGATTCTTTCTCGCTATCAATCCTTCCAACTTCGGATCGCTGTGAAAGAGCTTGAACCACCTCGATAGCGTCTATGGCAGTGGTAAAGGCAAAAGAAATATCCAAATGATTGATCAGGTCGATCTCGCCGAAAAATGAGCAGCAAATTCACCAGATGAGTGTTGTTTGAGAAAGTAGAGCCAGTCTAGTAGCCCGTAGAGAGTTTGAAATGGGAGATAAAGAGCAAACAGTATTTGATACAGCCCTCATACAAGTCGTTCAGTTTCAACGCGTCACTTACATACATATTCAGCATGGCTCCAATGAGGAAGCGTTCCGAATTCGGTCCATGGTCAAAGGCTTTCAAGGCGGCCCGACACTTGTCTTATTTTCACATGCGCATTACGGACGAACCGTGAATAATGCTACTAGATGTCGTCCAAATTGCCACCAACAGACTGAAAAAACGCAGAAATCACTACATGTTGTACTTGACGAACGTGAGTATAATACATACATTAGCAAAAGATATCAAATGATACAGTTATCCAGGATCCGACAGAGCAGAGATAGTCCAAAAAATCAAGAAAGAGCATTGATCACAACACAAACCTTTCCTCAACCTCAACCAACCCATCTGTTAACTTGCTGACCACTGCCCATTTGGGTAGGTAGGTTAACACCTCTTCGAACGCAGGTATCTTTGCGCTTGAGAGCCGTTTTCCAGATGATGATGGTACAGGTGAAGTCGACAAACCCATGCCGACCATTCCACTTTCGTATTCAGCCCACTCGCATGCTATGCGTCCTGCATGCGTAGTTGTTTCTTCGAAGAATAATTTTTGGGTCGAACTCGTTTCGGTAGCATGCTGCCCCGCGAAAGAGAATTTGTTGGACCACTGCACATCCACGACAAACTTCTTGCCCCATGCCCGAGTCCAAAGGCGTAACATATTGTAGTGATCAGATTCAAATCCACGCTGGACCCCCCAGCTGGCTTCATCGTCTACTTCATCATTCACCTCGACATCGCGCTCCACGTCGACAGTCCGAACACGGAACTTTTCAACAGGTTGATCAAAGTATATCCTACATGCTCGGCTGTTATTTCCTATGATGGAAAACCGAGCGCCGGGAGTCTCATTGAAAGACATGGATTTACCATGAGCCTCGAACCAAGGGTTTATGGTAGACGCCCAGTCCCAAGATGAGTGATTCTTTTGCGCATGCACAACAAGTGTATCTGCAGCGACAGGTACCATATTCAACGCATCGAACGACGTGAGGTTCGAATCATAAGTTTCCCAATTGCAGTTTGCCAACCCGATTTTTCTCTCGTCAACATTGTCATCTGAGCAGCTAACCAGCCTCCCGCTGGCCAAAGAGTGTAAATAGGATGGAATCAAAGGAAGTATCAGATCGTGAACAAACGGTGTAGCGCCTGTGAGGGTAGTGACAATTCTTACTGTTGGATTAACGTCAGTGCCTGAGGGTGAAAGATCCACTTTTTGCTGGAAGAACACCTTCAGCGGCGCATCCTCCGAGAACGGGAACAATCCGCCTTTGAAACCTTCAACACTTCCAACCCAAGTACCAGACCAGGGGATCCACGCCAATGCTATGCAGACGACCCATACGAGACCCAATATCCAGAACAGATACCGATGCACTCTCCGAGCGCCGATGAACGGAATGGCAGGAAGAGAAGCAATAAGTGAAATGAGAGATATCACGGCGTAGACTGTGACGGCAGGACTTCCATCAATCATCGTCTGACTCACTGAAGTGACGAGGAAAACGGCAATATGAGATATAAGTATCAAAGGGAATGGAACGTAGATGAGGAGGACAAGAATCCACAAAACATATGGCTGTGGGTTTTCGACCGGGTCGACACCTGATTTAGATTTGTTCTTCATGACGCGGAGATGTTTTCGGCCGACCAGTGGAGTGCGCTCGTTAACTTCCGTCTCTTCTTGCTCTTGCTCGGCGACATCGGTATCATCCCTGACGACGTGAACAAGCCGTAGCTCTGCGGTTTCTGCCACACCGAAACAACCTGCGATACCACAAAACACCGTAGCGAGCCATGTGAGGCCATTACAGGCACTAGCCATATACAATATACCGCCTAGTCCGAACTGCGTGATGCTGATAGTGGACAACACAACTAAGAGCCAAGACAAGATGTAGCTGTGGACAAGAAGCGTGCGGAAAGATTGCCACGCAGGAACATTAGTGGTGATAGGAGCCTGAGAGAGAACCTGGATTCGAGCGTGATCATTAATGAGAGGAGGTGACAAGACGAGGGCTAGGACTAGGATTGACAGGGCGAATGACGATAGTATTGGAATGGAAGGGTATCCATGCACGATCTGTGCAATAGATCAGTCTCTGTTCCAGACATCCTTTTTCAAAACTTACGAAGGGATTCAGATGAACAAAACCAACAACCGACGCGATTTGAGCCCCAATAGCAATGATCAGAGCAACCCAATACCGTCCGTGCTTCCACAAAACACGAGAGGACGTATTGAATCGGCGTTCGGCTTTAGCCCATACGCTCTCACTTTCGTGTGGCTCGTCTTCTTCATTTTCGGAAGGTGCGTCTTCCACGACGGTACCACCTGGAGAAAGCATTTGTGAGGCTGCCGATTCTGTTTCAAGTTCCGCTGGATGCACTACGCTCGGAGAGAAGGTCGCCCGTTGTCTTTTGGCTGCACGGGAGCGAGCTAGCGCAGATTCGGATACAGCGAGGAGGATAAGAACAATTGGACCGACGATGAGCGCGGTAATATTGATTGTAAGAAGATCGGCGAGTCGCAAAAGGATGAAAACGGAATTGAACACTAATATTAGATTTCAGAATAACGAAGGTGTCCCAAAGATCGACAGAAGACGTACGCTCGAAAAACACTGCCTTCTCATTGACGTCTGGTGATACATTGATATCATTGGCAAGAGCAATCCCAGCTGCAGAAGCCGGTTGTAGCATGGCCCACAACGCCTTGTCGCCGCCTTCTATATAAGGAAGCGCGTCGTACTTTGTATGATACTTCGATCGTCCCCGGTAAAAGGCAAAGTCCAAGCCTCTCAAAGGCGCAAATTTGGCAGAGTCCAGTGGGTCGGGTGCGGCAAACCGACTATTGTAAACGGAATAATCTGTTGAGCTGCGAATAAGACCTAGATTGAACGCTTCGGCAGATATAATATTCGCATGAGGGGTTTCCACGTTTCTCCAGCTCTTAACAGACCCATGATCAGTAGCACGGAACATCAAAGGGCGCCCACCGCTACCTGCCCCCTCGAGGTTGAGGAACGTAGATCCGAAAAGGTTGGTGTATTCGATATGAGACGTGTTTTTTATCCAGGGATGTTCAAGAAGAATATGAGCGCCGTTCAAGCCATCTTCTTCGCCATTGTTGATGTTAAAGAGGACATCCCGCCGAGGAGGATGTGCAGCAAAATATTGTATAAGCTGAAGCAATGTGACGACGCCGATTCCATCGTCAACCGCTCCTGAGGCCGTTGATACACAGTCGTAGTGTGCAGAGAAAAGTACAGCTGGAAGAGGAGGATGAGAAAGATTCGAAGACTCGGCTTCTGCAGTCCCGCGTATTTTAACAAGGATATTGTTTCCTTCGAAATAGTTCCCCGAGCCAGCAACACCGAAGCTGCTGGACCAGGTACCATTCGTAGTCACGTCATCATCAATGATAAAGTTGTCGCGTGAACCGGATTGGAGCCAAACGTTGTGGAGTCGTTGGAGAAGGTATTCGCGTACTAAGTCGTTAGCGTGCGAGTGATATGGATGTGGTCGTGCAGCGATAATTTGCAGGTCCCTGTAGGCTTCTGTGACATTCAAACCTCCGTATTTGGAACGCAAAGTAGATGCCGAAGGAACTGAGAGTAGCTGATCAGTGATGAGTGTTGAAAGCGCAACTGCGAGGTAAACAAGGACCAGAAGAATTGTGACAGGGATTGTGAGGAAGCCCGTTGTCCGGGCAAATGCAAGACGAATCTTGTCAGTAAGATACATGATCACTGTGGTAGAAAGGCACAAGTTCCAGAGTTTATGTTACACATGCATGAGCACGCATATCGTGAATCCGAATAAATAACTGCGCTCACCCTGCGCTCACCTGTCACAACATGTAGTTCCAGTCCAGACCGAGAGTATCTCAACACCGCAAAGTTGGTTGTCAAGGTCGATCAGGAACTATAAAAACAGCGCTGAAGAGCTGGCTCAGGCTGGTTGTTAATGTGTTAATGAAGAAGACGGTGACGACATAGAACGACTTGAGTGACTAGCTCGGGCCGGTTCCGTCATACCTTCCTTTCCTCTTGTGTTTTGCTATACTGTCCGAATTTTGCGTAGCTCCTGTAGCTCAGCTGGTTAGAGCATTGTACTTATATGGGTGTCTATCTTTCCCAAGCATTTTATGCAAGGGTCACCAGTTCAATCCTGGTCAGGAGCAGTGTCATTTTGTTACCGCGGACTGCTGTATAATATGTAGAGCAAGTTTTTTTCTTAGCCAAAAGAAAAAATACAGGAATCATCTCAGATTATTCTGCATTTCAGTCTTCAATGCATCTTACACACAATACTCCACAATAACTACATAGTACCACGCAGTATTAACATTAATGCATTATGCATTCAGAGATACCTCCTTCCAACATGTTCAACAATATTCCACGCTTCAAGGGAACGATGAGGATCATCCGAGAAAGGCAAAGAGATAGTGGGAAGTGGTAAATTCGGTATTTTTGATAGTTGCGAAGGGCCCAGAAGTTTATGCCTCATGTATGCTTCGATAAGAAGTTGTTCGATTCTGGATGGAATGAAAAATAAGAAGATGAGGCCAGTGACAGTGGATTGACGAAATATGCTTCAAAGTTCCGAAGAACCAAAAAGTGTGGCAAGGACTCCCAGAACAAATTATATATTGAATGCTCACCGCCCTTTCCCTAGAAATGTTACACCTTGATTCAAGAATCCCTTTAGTATTTGCATTTCGAGACCTTGATATAAGCCGTTGATGCCACTAGCCCGGCGAACCTGCTTGTCACTAGTGCTACTAGTACTACCCGTACCATGATGATATCGCCCATAGTAGGCATCAAGCATAACAGCACCCAGCGTCTTCGGTCTCGACGTTGACTGAGACTCGGAGGATTCAGAATTTGTTGACCTACTACGCGAGGCCTGGAGGCGCGTTTTGGAGAGAATGAGAGGGTACAGCAGCACTACAGCTAAAAAAAAACAAGAACCATGATAATTGGGGTTTTTTTAGATCGGAAGATCTGTATAACAAAGTGTTCGTTGGACTTGCCAATTGAATTTGAGATCGCCCCACCAAAAAAAGCTTCACCCGGAGTGGGATCCATTATCATAGCAGTTTTAGAGTTCGAGTGTGGCGGTTGACGAATCAATGCCAGTAGTCGCCGGAAAAGCTGAAAGAACGCCAGTGTTATCGACGGATTGAGCGAGAGCAAAATCGTAGTATTGAAGCCTGTTACGGTGGACTGAGATTAGCGGGGGAAGACGGTAACGCACGAAAGTGAGATGACAACATACCACGCCAGAATCCGCTCAATCCCTGCTCCTCGTAAATCTTTTTCACAGTCTGAATCACTGCATTCCCGTTTCCCTCTTGGTCGACAATACCAGATTCATCCGAACCGTCGTGTCGGCCTGTTTGTAGTCGCAGAGTGATTATAGACAGCGGCATCGACACTGCTCGCGAAGCAACGCCGGACATGAATCCCAGTGCAAGATCTTGCCAAATGGCTAATTTGATCAAAGAAAGGCCCTTCAATGGGGATCTACTGCTCGATTGAGATCCAGCAATATGCCGGATGAGGAGTTTACGAAGGAATGAGTAAATATAAAAATGAAAGAAACTAAGCAGTGGAAAAATTAGAGTTGGAACAACCTCTTGAAAGTCGTGTTTCCTACTTGGAAATGAGCGTACTCGCTGTATCAGTCAATAAACCATCGTAAAGCCCCCCGACGCCATCTGATTGGATGATGGAGTGCAGGATTCCTATGGCTTTGAATCGAGTGGAGTTTTCGAGTCGTTTCGTGGATACGTCCTGAGAATTCAAGACAGACGAATTCTCCTGCTCCTGTTCCTTCTGCTTGCCCTTGCCTGATCGCTGCACGTTAGAATTAGGGCTAGTGTCCGCAGGAGAAGATAGTTGCACTCTCGTTGTGACTAGATCTAAAGGGTATGTCAGAGTATTGGCTGACGCGCTGCCTATAGCGCCAGCTACGGCTTGGACGAGCGGTGGAAGGGTAGATGTCATGGTATTTGGCAGTATTAAATGAGCTGCCTAGAAGATATATTGAATAGGGAGTCGCTAGATGACGTGAAGCGATAAGGATGTTAGAGTGCAGACCAATAGCTGAAGCGCATACGTGTTGTATTTGGGTTTCGACAAATTTCTTGACAGGATTCTTGAGCGATAATATATGAGGTCTTGGTATATCTTCGAAGTAGTTGCTTATGGCCTCAAATGCTTGTGGAAGGGATATACATATAAGGCTTGGAGTTTTTAACTGAAAGTGAATGAGCTTTTCTCCAACTACGTCATTCAAGTGATGCGCTTTGGCATTTCCATATTAGAATGGACTTCCCTTCTCCACAACTTCGAAAATCTCAGTGTTTGTGAAAACTCCTGTGTACTCTTCTACATCTGTATCATGGAAAATCGACGTATCATTACAGAACGACTTTTTGATTTGATAGATTTAACTCGGATTGCAGAACCACTGCACAGTGCAGTATGGGATAGGAATCGATGCTGATACCCCTTTCAGTACAATGCCATCTTTGACGAAGCCATAATCCATTCCCGGTTGACCCTACGGAGTCCCGTCATCATCAATTCTATGAAGTTAGTTTTCATTCAATATTCTTGACCGTGTGAGATTTCCTGGGCCTTCAGCTTCAGTCAGCATCAAAACCTCTGCGTTGTGCTTCTG